>JALPQI010004826.1:0-74119 GCA_025490895.1 Thaumatotibia leucotreta
ACATTTAAGGATAATATTAATTTTAATTTCTTCAATTACTAACAAGTAAATTTTGTTTTAGATAAAAAATAATTTTTGTAAAAAAAAAAAATGTATTTTTCATCTTAAGGAGGGAGGAGTTAAGGAACCCACCACTCTCATATGTAACCCTAAAAATCGCAACATTGTATAATGTTCGCGCTTCTAATGTAAATCAGTTCCAGTTAATTTGACTAATCCTACAAAGAGTCATAAAACTTATAGTTTACGACCAGTACGTGTAAATTCCTTGGAAAGCATATCAGCAGGGTGAGTTTCTAAAATGACCTATTGTATCACAATTTGGTATAAAAGGAGGCTGCGTCCCTCCATGAAATCATTCCGGGCTTGCTCCTCTCTCAGTTCAGTAGTAGAAATTGTATTTAATCTGTTAATATAAATTATAGTGTTAAACTAAAACACAGTGATTTCATTCGGCGACTCATCAAACCCCAACGCAGTTCAGTGCTTCCTCTACTTGATCGTGATACTCCTATCACGACACCATTTGTAGATACATATAGATACTTAAATACATACTCGTACACAGCCACAACCAAGAAACAAATATTTGTGTAAGGTAAATAAATACACTAAAACCCTCGCCGGGATTCGAACCCAGAACCTCCAGCTTCGTAGGCAGAATCCCTACCAACTAGGCTACGGAGGCTGACAATAAGAAGTAAAATGTGATTTAATAATAATGATCTCTCTAGTGCCAAATAATTACCTACTAGTAGAAAAATAATTAATTTGTTGAAATAAAACCTTATAAAATTGTTTTAATTTATACATAATACTCTATTTGTGAATCATTTAGTGTTACGTTATAATGAATAAGATGTAATAACTTTAAAACAAATCAACAAAAGAGTTTCAACTCTAAATGATCCACAAATAATACACAAATTAAC
The DNA here is from genome assembly GCA_025490895.1 of Thaumatotibia leucotreta. NCBI lineage: Eukaryota > Metazoa > Arthropoda > Insecta > Lepidoptera > Tortricidae > Thaumatotibia > Thaumatotibia leucotreta. The sequence continues at coordinate 933 of JALPQI010004826.1, forward strand.
ATGCAATACCGTATTAACTTAAAAATCATCTTTTATATCTATTATTATTACCTAATTACAAAAGTTTTGATTCTGGTCTTTTGAGATACTGGCCTTCGAGCCAGTTATCTTAAAATTAGATTTTTGTTTCGCGTACAAACGCCAAAACTAGTTTTTTGTGATTTCTGAAAAAAGTACTTTTTTGAGTTGATACTGTTTAGATCTAGGCGTGCGATATTATGTAAACGTAATGGACATTATTTTATGTGTAATGGGAGGCGAATCCATGCTGAATAGATATTTTTAGAAATCCGACGCTAAAAAAATGTTATTAAATATCTCGATCGACAAATGAAAACCAAAGGCTGGGCGTGGTTAATGTAAGCCTGAATGCCCGAAGTGTCTCAAATGGACGTGTTATTCATACAATAAGTACCTGACAATAAGGAATATATCAATCAATTGTTTATTGAGAAAATCAAGTTAAAATTTGTATATTGTACACATTATACAAGTCGAATTTCGTGACTATAAAATTTAAACTCATTCTCTCAGACCAACCGGAGGACCGCAGGTCTGACGGAAAGTCCGACGTGAACCGAGGGCCATAAGGGTCAATCCATTCATTGTATCAACCGGAGGGCCATAGGCCCGACGGCACTATGGCACGTACTATGTAAATTCGAGAGACTCACACTCCCTGTCTATGAACTGGAGGACCGCAGGTCGAGTGCACGGCCTACGCAAACCACCTGCGCTGTCAGCCTATCAACCGGAAGGCCGCAGGCCCGACGGCTCGCCTTACGCCAACCACTCAAGCTGTGAGTCTATTAGCCGGAGGACCGCAGGCCCGACGGCTTGCCTTACGCGATTCACTCACGCTGTCACTCTATCAGCTGGAGGGCCGCAGGCCCGACGGCTCTCTCTACGCTATCTACTCACGCTGTCACTCTATCAGCTGGAGGGCCGCAGGCCCAACGGCTCGCCCTACGCGATTCACTCACGCTGTCACTCTATCAGTTGGAGGGCCGCAGGCCCGACGGCTCTCCCTACGCGATCCACTCACGCTATTAGTCTATCAGCTGGAGAGCCGTAGGCCCGACGGATCACCCTACGCGACTCACTCACGCTGTCACTCTATCAGCTGGAGGGCCGCAGGCCTGACGGCCCGCCCTACGCGAACCACTCACGCTGTGAGTCTATCAGCTGGAGGGCCGCAGGCCCGATGGCCCGACCTACGCGAACCACTCAGGCTGTGAGTCTATCAGCCGGAGGGCCGTAGGGCCGTAGGGCCGTTGGCTCGCCCTACGCGATTCACTCACGCTGTCACTCTATCAGCTGGAGGGCCGCAGGCCCGACGGCTCTCCCTACGCGATCCACTCACGCTGTCACTCTATCAGCTGGAGAGCCGCAGGCCCGACGGCTCGCCCTACGCGAATCACTCACGCAGTCGTGACCCAATGAGTCTATCAGCCGGCAGGCTGCAGTAATGACATACGGTACTAAACCGCGGTCGCTTACAATGGGCCTCATAAGAAGGCTCCAAGTCACCCAAAGGGCAATGGAGAGGCCTATGCTAAGAGTCGCTCTGCGAGATCGGATTAGAAATGAGACCAGCAGAACCAAAGTTACCGATATAGCTCTTTATATCGCTAAACTGATGTGGGCGGGGCTAGTCGCGCGTGGAACCGACGGCCGTTGGAGCGGTAAGGTTCTCGAGTGGCGGTCACATACCGGAAGGCGCAGCGTGGGTAGGCCCCCCACAAGGTGGACTCATGACCTGGTGAAGGTCGCTGGATGCGGGTGGCACAGGGCCGGTTCTCGTGGTAATCTTTGTGGGTGGCCTATATTCACCAGTGAACGCTTTTCGGCTGATATGATGATGATGATGATAATTAAATCCGTATGTTTCTGCCTAATGTCTAAAGCAGTACTTCAAAATCTACATATCGCTAAACCTAGCGGTTATGGCAGGCAGCAATACTGGAGTATCAGGTTTGAGGAGTTGGACATTAGTATTAAATTCGCATGTTTTTACTTCATATCAAAAGAACTTCTTTAAAATCAAGATATCGATAAAAGATAATCCTTGCGGTTATTGTAGGCAGTACTGCAGCATCAGGAGTGAGGAGTTGGAAGTCAAGATTAGGCTGTTAGTATTTGATTATGCCAAACATGCTATACTGTCATTTTCACGTGTCTAACACTCTCGGTTGAGGTAAGCAGTACGTCTGCAGCATCAGGCTTTGAGGATACAAGGATACAAATATTATAATATTGCATTGTCATGGGGACTTGATAAGAGTTCCAAATTTTATTGATTTCAGTGCAGTAGAAGTGGTCGAAAAATCGATCACAAGATTTGAAGCATCGACGACAGTTGATACGCGGTGAAGTTAATAAAAACCGTTTAAAAACAATAACTACTTAGGAATAATATTATTAACTACAAACTAAATCTTAAAAAATAAATTAGCAAAAGTAATATTAAAATATTAACTTAGGTAAACAAAATTAAACCTAAAGAAAACCTTACAAGCTACCCATAAATTGGAAATCCCCTATTAAAGTATAAAGGGTACACTTTATATAATTGTATTGGATTTTCGAGATATTGGAGACCAATTAGAAAAAATTATTCAATTGATAAACAACTAATAATAATATAATGTAATCAAATTTGCATAAGCACATGTCATTAAGTAATTATAGTAATTAACAGCTATGTTCTAAGTAGGTATAATAGGCATGATGACTGGCAAGTCAAATCAGCATCTTTGTTTGAACTGTCAAAACGATCACCACTATGGAATTTTATATGAAATAAACAAAAGTGACGTCACGTTTCAGTACTGCCAAATGACGTACTCTTTTAAGTTCTTTTCAATTTATTAAATAGAAGTTCTGTACAAAAATTACTGCAATCTACGTCTTAGTCATTATTTCTTCGTGTATTATGTCGCATATAATGTTAAATAATTTATTTTAACTACAGTCATCCACTGGAAAAACCACCTTACTTTTAAAAGAATAAGGTGTGAATTTGGCCTGATTTTTTTAAGCACAGGACATGTTTTTTCCGTGGTCCCTTCAACTGTACTTTCCAGAAAATCGAAATTTTTGAAATATTACCCACCATAGTTACGTGTTAAAAGCGTGTTTTTAATTTTTTATGGTATTAATTATTATATTATTTATGTTACATTGAAGGTTCCTTTAGTGTTGTCAGCATAGTTTGGTGTACAGAAATACTCGAAGGTCTAAACTACTCACAGTGTGGCAAATAGCCCGCCGGGTACCCGTATTCAGGTCTGGGAATCGAATCCGCTGCCCCTGCCGCTGCCACTGCTACTGCCAACGCCACTATTGTAAGAGACATGGCTCTGAAAAGAAGGAATTTCTTTATAAATAACTAACACATATATCATCAGCCTATCTCAGTTCACTGCTGGACGTAGGCCTTTCCTAGCTTTATTGCAAAAAATGCATAGCTAAAGGTGCATTTAGACCAAATGAGCATTCGCTCATTCTATCCCCCACTCTACGAAATCGACGAATTTTGACGAATAAATTCGATAAATAAATAAATATCTTGGGATATCTTACACAAATCGACCTAGTCCCACGGTAAGCTCAATTAAAGCTTGTGATGTGGGTACCAGGAGACGATATATATATCTAATACATAGATACATATAGATACTTAAATACATAGACAGCCATGACCAAGGAACAAACATTTTGTGATAAATAAATACACAAAGAATGCTCTTGCCGGGATTCGAACCCGGAACCTCCAGCTTCGTAGGCAGTGTCACTACCAACTAGGCTACGGAGGCTGGGGGTTAAAACGCCAATGATGATAGTCCTTCAGGAAAATCTCAACAAGGAATCCTCAGGCCTCATGAAGTAATTATAAAATCTCGACAAGGAATCCTCAGGCCTCATGAAGTAATTATAAAATCTCGACAAGGAATCCTCAGGCCTCATGAAGTAATTATAAAATCTCGACAAGGAATCCTCAGGCCTCATGAAGTAATTATAAAATCTCGACAAGGAATCCTCAGGCCTCATGAAGTAATTATAAAATCTCGACAAGGAATCCTCAGACCTCATGAAGTAATTATAAAATCTCGACAAGAAATCCTCAGGCCTCTTGAAGTAATTATAAAATCTCGACAAGGAATCCTCAGACCTCATGAAGTAATTATGAAATCTCGACAAGGAATCCTCAGGCCTCATGAAGTAATTATAAAATCTCGACAAGGAATCCTCAGGCCTCATAAAGTAATTATAAAATTTCCTCAACAAAGCAATGCCGATGCCGTTTGCCCGAAAACGTCACAAATAATGACCATTATTTCGCTTCAAAACTCATAACTCATTAGTGAGAATTGCTAACACAGAGTTATGTACAGATGAGAGGGAAAGTGTTAACTTTCAATTATTATCTTCACAGCTTCCCAGTATGCACATGATTGGTTTGTCCATCTTTTACTAACTATATGAATAAAAGATAGATAGTCTATCCGTGAAGCCGTGTGGTGACGGCAGTAAGAATACATTTGTCACCACCCCAACTCCTCCTGCGGGTGTCATAAAAATCGACTAAGGGATTGAAGTCTGTGACTATTGTTTGATAAAAGATTGATGACGGGCAGCAGCGTCATCATAGTGGACACATTACTGCGATCGCCAATCCGCTTGCCCAGCGTGGCGATTATGGGTATTTACCTCCTAATGCGTGTATACGCATAGTTAATAGGAGAGGCCTACATCCAGCAGTGGACTATCAAAGGCTGATGATGTGATGTGAGATAGTCTACCTCGCGGGGACATACTGTCGCACTAATCATGTGCTAAGCCTACAGAACACACAAGTGCTTTAAGGCCTAGCCACGACATTGGTCTAATGCCGCGGCCACGACATTGGTCTAAGGCGACCGGCTTAAGGTGCGTTTAGACCAAAAGAGCACTCCCTGTTCTAACCTCCCACTCTACGAAATTCGATCGTTACACAAAACGTGATTGGTTGATTTCATAGAGCGGGGGATAGAACAGCGAATCCTCTTTTGGTCTAAACGCACCTTTAGCGGAAAACCATACGTGCTCCCTCTCGTACCCATATCGGCATCCCGCTCCAACTCATGGATTCTCTCGCCGCTGGTCGCCTTAGACCAATGTCGTGGCTGGCTTTAAGGCGACCGGCGGCGAGCGAATCCATACGTTGGAACGAGATGGCGATATGGGAATTCGCTCTCGTACGTATGGTTTCGTCTTATCATCTTAGACCAATGTCGTGGCCAGGTCTTTACGGTGAAGGGAAACATCGTGAGAAAACCTTTATACATCTGCCTAGAAATTCAAGGGTGTATGAGAAGTTCCTAAAAAGTATTGGAGCAGCGTTGGGACCACGCAAAATAGGCACGTTTGGTGTTGAGTTGCGGATACACCATCAGCCTATGTTAGTCCACTTCTGGACGTAGGCCTCTCCTATTAACTATGCGTATAGATGCATTAGGAGGTAAATGCCCATAATCGCCACGCTGGGCAAGCGGATTGGCGATCGCAGTAATGTGTCCACTATGATGACGCTGCTGCCCATCATCAATCTTGTACAATGGTCAGTGACACTTCAACCCCTTAGTCGACTCTTACGACACCCGCAGGAGGAGTTGGGGTGGTGACAAATGTATTCTTACTGCCGTCACCACACGGCTATGGAGTTGCAGATAATACAATATAATCCCAGGAAACTAATTGAAAGAATTGGAAGATATTTTTTTTTTTCGAAATCCACAGAGGCTTTGGAAAAGTCAGTCTGAATTGTTTTTTTACTAAGCAAATTTTTTAGTAAAGAATAATTTAAAAAAAATATTTCCGCACTCTAGTACTTTTCTGCTTAGTGTATTTGTTCAGTCAAAAGCAAAATAAGGTGTATATAAAAATGCTCAAAAATATGTCCCCAATGGAATTTAATTCTGTGCAATAAAAGCGTCGTGACACATTCATAAGAGGATTCTTTCGATACATATTTCTGCACTTGACTAAAAAGGCGCATTGAGACCAAACGAGCATTCGCTCATTCTATTCCCTACTCTACAAAATCAACGATTTTCGACGAATCACGTTTTGTGTAACGAGCTAATTTTGTAGATGGGGGATAGAATGAGCGAATGCTCGTTTGGTCTAAATGCACCTTTTCTGGGGGAGAATGATTGGTTGCCCCGTCCACTGCCACTTCAGTGTAGAGCTATATCGGTTACTTTGTTTCTGCTCAGGTGGCACAGGACCTGTCATTGTGGCAATCTTTGAGGGAGGCCTATGTGCAGCAGTAGACGTCTATCGGCTGACAATGATAACATAATTTTTTATAATTTTATAGGTACATAAAGCCAATGCTATCGTCTCTGATTGTACTCACCTGTGACCTTCATTATAGATAATGAGCGAGAGAAGGAAAATGGAGGGTTGCTATTTAAAATAACACCCCTACCATGAATTTTTCACTAAAATAATCACCAAATCAAAAAAAGACCTGCTTCAACCGATTTCTCCAGGATCTCATCATCAGTGTGCTCAAGCGTCCCCGTGATCTCGTCTTAAAGCATCTTGGCGGCAGACCGTGGGGTTTTAGTGGGTAGACCAGGGCCTCATTAGCGCTGGGAGTCCCACATACCCAGGCCCGTCCTCGCGCGGATGGAATCCGTAAGGCACTGGTCTCACGGCGAGCTACTAAGCTATGAACTATCGGGTAAAAACACGAACAAAAGATACGCACTCCCGTGTAAATAAAAGAGACACGGCGATACTCGCCCAGCTATCAGCTATCACCGGCGGGCAAGTATCGCCGTGTCTCTGCCTTGTCCGTGCCTTACGCATTTCGCCACAAAAAAAATCCCATTATCAGAGGCTTATGGTGGTCAGGAGTTAATCGTTTATCATGCTACGTGTCACTTGCATATTTGTTAGAACGTGACAGCAACCACGACAAACGACTAAACATGGCACCTTCATAAGCTTCATCATCATCATCATCATCATATCAGCCGAAAGACGTCCACTGCTGAACATAGGCCTCTCCCAAAGATTGCCACAATGACCGTTCCTGCGCCACCCGCATCCAGCGGACTCCTGCGACCTTCACCAGGTCATCAGTCCACCTTGTGGGGGGCCTACCCACGCTACGCCTTCCGGTACGTGGCCGCCACTCAAGAACCTTCCCGCCCCAACGGCCATCGGTTCTACGCGCAATGTGCCCCGCCCACTGCCACTTCAGTTTAGCGATTCGGAGAGATTCATAAGCTTACAGACCCTGAATTGGTACTAACAGGACCATCACGGAGTTATACCTCGGAAACGTGATCAATAATAATTTCTTTACTAGGACCATACATCTTTCTAACACATTGGAGTTAAAATAAAACTGGCCAAGAGCATGTCGGGCCATGCTCAGTATAGGGTTCCGTAGTTATTCGAAAGCGGCTGTTAAGCTGAAAAGTTAGAGGGGAGGGGATACATTTCTTTTTATTCTGGAGCGGTTATCTCCGAAAATATTGACTTTAGAATAAAACTTACTCTTAAGACCCTTATTTTAAGAGACCTATTCAATAATACCCCACACTATAGGATTACAGCAAATAAAAAAAACATCTCCACTTCACCAATTGGGAAGATACCCAAAATGTTTTTCTAGTTTTTATTCTACAACTTTGTCGGCATGATTAATAAGTATGTGTACCTGTACCAAATTACAGATTTCTAGTACTGACGGCCACTGAGCTATGCTGCGGACAGACGGACATGGCGAAACTATAAGGGTTCCTTGTTTACTATGGAACCCTAAAAAAATAAAACTGATCACGTCTCTATATCGATTTTAAATATTGTCACTTCTAAGTTCTGGCCGTGGTAAGGGTAGGTTACGTTCGCTACTACAGGTTTGGCTACCATTTACTACCCCAGTCATTTTGCGGTTTCGCTAAATATTAAATTAGTGAACAGAGGCGCTGAACGGACATGTCCGGGTACTATACACAAGTTTGAAAATACAGTACTGTTTTGTACTGTACAGTTTCAAAATAACCGAGTACCTGAAACTCAAGTTCTATTGACACCCCCCGGTAGTACTCGTAGTGTTGGTAAAGACACGAGTCGTTTGGGTCATTCATTCTAAGATTCGACTCAGTTTTAAGGACAACTGTTATGCAGTCAAAACTTGAGTTATTTTACAATGTTACAGAGACTCGAGTCCTTCAAGAAAAGTCGCTAGAGTTGTGTTTTGAAAATTAAGGTTTTTCTATATTATATAGCTTAAATAAGAAATCAATACATACAATATTGTGAAAACCACTTAGGGTTTTTATTATAATATATTGAATTCAAATAAAGATTGAACAAAAATAAGCTTCTTATTTGTATTTATATGCGTATTTTGAAACTTGAACATTTTTAATATATTGCATTGTATAATTTCATATTTTTTACACATTAAAAAAAATGACGTTTTAGAAAACCTAAAGGAAGGGTTCGACTCGCGACTTAAAAGACTTGGTAGTCTTTTAAGCTCGATAGTCCCGTAAAAATAAGAAGTGTCCTAAAATGGGACTTAAAGAACTCGAGTCTTTACCAACACTAGTCGGTAGTAAAGTAACTAAGAAATAACCGACTTGGCTAAACAATTGCTCTCAAAACTTTTTTGTAGTGTAAGAACTATGTACGGCATTGCGAGACTTGCACCTTTTTACGTGTAATGTTTTGATGCGATAAGATATCAATAATTTCTCATTTAAATGTAGATATAAGATTCGTATCAAATGCAACAGCTAAAGAAAAGCACTTCAAATGTCTTATTCAAAAGATCGTAAGCTGCAGATAAAATGCAGTCACCTGTGCAGTGTGCATGCACTGTAAGAGTAGCTAGATTATTGAAAGGATAAAGAAAGAGAAAATCTTCCTCTCGATTTAAACTCTAAATCCTAAGTAAAGAACGTGGATTTCGTGTCAATAAATTCATTTTTGATGACAAAATACGTAAAAAAAATGTGATCTTTTTTGTGATATTTTGATTTTTTTTCTACATGACCAGTAATAAATTGTAGGGAAATCATTTTTTTTTCTAGGTTTTTAATTCTTTTTTTAGTTAAACATTTTTCTGAAACCTTTTTCTCATTGTCACTAACTTTAATCAGTGAATATGTCGAGATGAAAACTATTAGTGTAAGAATTTTAATTTTTCAGTGACTTATACATTTTATGATGAAAATAGTTTTTTGAAAAACATGTCATTATCTCTTAAACAAAGCCGAATCCAGAAAAGTTTATATAACATTATGACCTCGGTTTGTTTTAAATTATTGTAATAGTCTCATGTTAGGTAGTTATTAATTATTTAAATTCAAACACAATGTATATTGTTTTATGAATAAAAAACTATGAACTATGAACTATGAACCTCAAAATGTGGTCAGGAATACACCAGACTTGAAAGGTCCTTTCAAGTCTGTCGGTATACTCACGAACACCCTGTATAGGAATCTTTACGTCGGCTCGTCAATACATGGCGCATTCCGTTCTACAGAGAACAATTTAATTATTCTGCCTTCGAGGGGTACACCGAGCATGCACTAAATTAAAACAACTTTCCATGCTTGCACAAAAGTTGGTGTTGGTGTCGAAAAACTTAAGCGCCGAAAATAAAACAACTACACGTAACGTAGGGATATTTTTTTTAAGAAATCTTACAGTGTGTTAAAAAAACTGTTTTTTCTTTAAGTAGGTAAATATTTTCAGAGACATCCGGTACAGAAATGAAATGTGAGACGTATATTATATTTATCAGGACCGTTTTTGAAAGGCAATTTAATATGGATTACGGCTTCCATGCTTTATTTGCTCGTAGCTTGTTAACTTTTAATACAAGCGGAAGTCCGGACCTGTTTATCAAAAGCTTGTAATTTGTAATTCAAGCAGAAGGCAGAATCCTTATCTTATTAATGGCGATAAAAAGAGAGTTCTACTTAAATTACAAGTTATATAAGCTTTTGATGGCCCCTAGTCTAAACAATGATCATAAAGAGAGACTTCTATACTAGTATTACAAGTTACAAGTTTATGAGAATATAAAATAAATAAATAAATGAGAAATGGCCCCTGCTGCAGCAGTGAACTGAGTGTTGAGGTTTTATATAGTTTTTATACAATGAATTTTGTCATTGGTTGTCTTTTTATTCTCTATTTAAAAAAAACCGGCCAAGTGCGAGTCGGACTCGCGCGCGAAGGGTTCCGTACCATTGTCAATTTATCATTTAAAAATACAGTTAAATCAACCTACCTCAAAAACTATAAGAGATAATTTAATCAAACTAAAAATCCTTGATAGAGTTCATTAATGTGCGTAACATATATTTTTTTTTAGAATTTTATATCGCGTAGTTTAAAAAATAGAGGGGGCGGACACATTTTCTCTCTCGAAAACGTTCGATCGTTTTCTTATCTCGAAAACGATTTGCTTAAATAAAAATGAGATTTATAAACCTTCATATCATTTTCAAAGACTTTTCTATTAATACCCCCACGCTTATATACAACTAAATTTTTTTTCTATCCGTCAGTTACATGTATGGAGGTCCCCCACCCCTATAGTTTTTTCAACAATTTAGTATCATAATCCTGTAGCGGTTCATACAACACATATCCTAACCAAATTTCATTACTGTAGCATTTATAGTTTCAGAGTAAATCGGCTGTGACAGACGGACAGATGGACAGACGGACATGACGAATCTATAAGGTTTCCGTTTTCGCCATTTTGGCTACGGAACCCTAAAAATATGGCAAAATACAAAATTGAAAATATTTTCATGTCAGTCGTCATTGACGACTCGTCAATAAACCTTTACTATACTAGGGTGTCCCCTATTTTACGAATTTTAGATATGAATAACGCATACCCCCTAAATCGGCTTTTATAACCCCAAAACACTCTGAAAAAAAATCAGCTCATTCCTGTAACAGGAACCCGTGCCGACTTTCATCTGAAATTCCCATACAAATTACTATGAAAAAATTAGTCAGACCGTAAGTTGATAATAATGTATTGTTTTTCTGTTGTCATCAAGTTAATTTTATGATAAAATGTTTATAAGACACTATTTTAATACCATAGAAAAAAATAAAAAAAAAAACGAAAAAATATTTTGATCATTTTTATACATTGTATAGGAAAATGGCATGAAAGTCGGCACGGGTTGCAGTTACAGAAATGAACTGAATTTTTTTTTCAGTGTGCTTTGAGGTAAAAGAAACCGATTTAGGGGGTATGCGCTATTAATTTCTAAAACTCGTAAAATAGGGGACACCCTACTATACACAGTCAGCTGCTTGATTTACTTTTGCTTGATTTAGAAGCTGGTACTGTGATATATGCGTGACTCCATCTACAAATTGAATGTGGAAAATGAATATCCATGTACTTACAATACCCGCACTACGTCCACCCTTGGCTCGGAATATACTGCCGCACCACCCGGTCATATTCCGTATCATTACTAGTAATCACTTAATGCTCATTTAATAGCTGACACAATGACTACTAGGGTTCCGTCCACAAGGGACAGGTAATGTTTATACAGGGTTCCCTAGGTAATGGAAACCTCAGACATTCCCATATATTAGACTAAAGAATAGTAACGACGAACTTATTAGAACTTTTACTTAATGTCATTTGGAGTCTCGTCTGCCAACAAATCGTACTCTGGTTTGGCGGAAGTGGTTATGAATAAACATTTATTTTATTTTATTAAATCTTAGGACATTTTTACAAAAATCAACCCAGTCCCACGGTAAGCTCAATTAAAGTTTGTGACGTGGGTACCAGGCCACAATATATACATACATTATTTTTTTATAGGTACTTAAATACACACACAGCCACGACTAAGGAACAAATATGCAAATAATGCCCTCGCCGGGATTCGAACCCGGAACCTCCAGCTTCGTAGGCAGTCACTACCAAGTAGCTAGGCTACGGAGGCTGTATAAATCATACTGCTTAGTATACCTACACATAAGTACTCTTACATTTTGACAATTTGGTATTATTTAACCCGGACGCTTCGACATCATGACTTTATAACATTCGGACTTATTGACACTGGACGTTATGTTATGACATGTATGACTGCTTACCATTCTGACAATTTCACCTCATTGACAAGTGCTACAATTGTTTTACTATTTTACCAATCGGGAGCGTCTATAGGCTACAGTTACCGCTTACCATCAGAAGGGCTGTGCGTATGTTTGCCACCAACATAAAATGTAGTGCAGAAATTTAATTAAATCAGTATTAAATAACTACTTTTTTGGGAAGCAAAATTACAATTGTCACAAAAAACACGACAATTGTAGCGAAATTTTGACATAAGCCGAACCTCGTGTCAAGATTTAATGAAAACGATATAATAACGTTATTAGTAATATTTTTTTCACTTCTCATGCTCAAGGTGCACCTTTATGTCGTGCGTAGACGACATAAAATCACATTTTATGGTCTAGAGCATAAAAGTATTTTTTTTTCTAAGGCTAAGGTAACAAAAAACACATGGTCACAGGTCCCAACAGCCAAACAGTTAAAACATTGCACAATTTTATTGAACAATAAAATAGTTATATTATTTTATTTATATTAATTACAATAATATTAGAATGATGTATTTTCTGTCCTTATATTTAGTAAATCACATGAAATAGATATCGATTATTGTTCAAAAATGCTCCGAAATGTTTGACTTGGCAGAAAACCGAGCAACGGAAACTCTGATCACAGGTTGAAAATTAAAAAAAAAATAAAAAATGAGTTGGCGAGTATTGGTTATACATTTTTCTTCTTTGGCTTTATGACAACTCCTTTTTGTAAATTGCAGTGAAAATGTGTTTTACTTTCCTCGCAAACGAAGTGAAAAGCAGAGTGTACAACATGGGCATTAATGTCCATTTTTATCCTCGTCTACTATTTTGGTCAGAGCACAGGGTCAGAGCGAAGCGAAAAAATTGCCTCGGTTAAAAATGGGTCACTGCTGTACAATCTACTGTATGTTGGTGACAAACAAGCCCATAGACCGCCCGATTGTAAGCGGTAGCCGTAGCCTACGGAGGTCTGTAACGTCAGTAACAGTGATATTTTACAATTGTCACACTTGTAATTATGGTGAAATAGGCCACAGGGCGTCCCATGACTATGGGACATGAAGGAAAAGTACCTTAAATATTCTAGGGAGGATATTTTGCTGAAAGAAGACTTTATGTTATTTTTAAAGGCAAAAAAAAATCTGTATTCAACGTTTTTCTAAAAATTACTTGCTTCACCCGGAAATCGAACCAACAATTTTTTTTTTGCAATTTCTTTGAATGAAATATTATTTAATTTTCAAAATAAAAAGTCTTATTTCAGTGAAATATCCTATCTACAATATTTAAGGTCCTTTCCCTTCATGTCCCATAATCTTGTATACCCCTAAAGGCACGATAGTACTATTTATTATACTGTGCTTTAAAGTAATGTAGCGTCGACAGGAAATATATTTGATTGGAATGTAATCGGACATCGCACGGCCCATCATCGTAATGGAGATTTTAAACTCGATAGCCTATTGAAATCCATACAATTATATTTTACATAATACATATAGTGGCCCTAATTGACTTTTCATCGTCATGGGCAACATAAATCTACACACACAATGCGCAAAGTTCAAAATCAGTGAAAATTTTGATGACGTGGCGTCTGAGTGACTGGTTTTTTAAAGAATGTCACAAAAAACATACAGTCGAATTGAGAACTTCATCATTTTTTTGAAGTTGGTTGGAAATGGTGATACAAGATGAGGGCCTTATCCGCCTTATCACACTTGCGATTTGCAAGCGAAGCGTGAGCGCGGCGTATTCGTCGCGTGCCCGCAACCAATTCGCCGCGAGGACGCAGCGAGTTCGCCGCGTCAAGAGCGTATTCGTTACGCGATCGCGGCAAAATCTCGACGCACTCGCGGCGAATTGGTTACGGACTCGCGACGAACACGCCGCGCGTACGCTTTGCTTTCAAATCGCTTGTAAATCGTAAGTGTGATAAGGCCCTAAGACATGAATCTATTACGGCCCGGCCACGACATTCGTCTAAGGCGACCGGCTTAGCGAAAAACCATATTTTGCGAGAGGGAGTTCCCATATTATCGGCATCTAGTTCCAACTTATGGATTCGCTCGCCGCTGGTCGCCTTAGACCAATAGCGTGGCCGGGATTTTAATGGTTTTGACCAACGGTTACGGTGGGACCAAATATGAAAGCTCAAAAAAAACTACAGTTCCATCGATGTTCCATAGAAATAAGCTACTCGTGTATGTTGACCAAAATGTATGTAAGCGGTCGATTTTTTTCTTAAGCAGTTCATATTTGGTCCCAGAGTAAAAGTTGATCAAAATCATAGATTCATGTTTTATTATCTTGTATCACCATTTTTGAAACATCCTGTATGTATTTGATGTGACGTCGAAAATACTAAACTAAGTGTAACAATGAGTCTTGAACTTGAATGAGACAGAACTGAAATTCGACTTTGGCCCAGTTTTTGCAATTTGACATGCGTGTATAGCACCAGTAAATTGTTATAGAGTACGAGAACCACGGGTACTTTAAATAAGCAAATTCTGAACCGTTGAGCTCAGCTTTAAATAAGTAGAGCACAATCCAACTTTACCTGTGTCACTAAATATTGAAACATGTTTGAGTCTCACTTTAGGAACCACGGGTACTTTAAATAAGCAAATTCTGAACCGTCAAGCTCAGCTTCAAATTAGTAGAGCACAGTCCAACTTGACCTGTGTCACTAAATATTGAAACATGTTTGAGTCTCACTTTAGGAACCACGGGTACTTTAAATAAGCAAATTCTGAACCGTTAAGCTCAGCTTTAAATTAGTAGAGCACAATCCAACTTGATCTGTCGCTTAATATTTAAACATGGTTGAGTCTCACTTTAGTTATGATTCTAAAGCAAACAATATTGTAGACGCTTTAGAAATTGAAGAGAATGTAAAAAAGTGAAAATTGTAGACGAAAAAGTGTAATACTCCCGCTACAATTATAATTACTTACCTGTATGATTGAATATTTAAATATTGTATACAGTGTGTTACCATGACCCAGGTTTTTACGAAAATCAGTAATAATAAGCATTACTGGCAATCGTTTTCAAGTATTAAGAGTGGACAAATATTTAATTGTGCATTTAATGTTATTTCCTTCGAACGATCAATGTTATGTACCACGTATCCTGCTTAGTTGTCAAACGCTACGAGTTGCTGCGGATTGTCATTGTCAAAGGCTAATTACTTTTAAAGTTATACTTTTTAATCAAATAATGTTCACAGTCTGGCTAAAAATCTGCATCTCAATCCTCAGTTTCCTACGAACAAATAAAACATGGAAGCCTTACGCCATATTAAATTACCTTTCAAAAACGGTCCTGAATTTTAGTTGTCAAGTGCCACCCCCTCTTCAATGCATCACAGTAATTAATGTCAAAATAAACCTATAAAAATTTAAACGGCTATTTAAAAATAGTTGTGATTGGTCCATCAAAGTTTTGATTGGCTATATTCTATAAACATATATGTCAAAGATGTTGCGCCGAAATATGCACGGTGTTAAGAAAAGCGCTATGTCCTGCCCATCTTGGCACAATTGAACAATTGGTTTTGGGGACATTTTTGAGCTGGCGTTAGACGTCCATGTTATATATGGTCGCAGTCAGTTACAATGATAGTCTGCATGATGTTAACACACTGTATAACGGTTTTTCAATTGGTATTTTATATTCCCCGTGGCTGAAGCACTGAGTATAAAATGTTGTGACATTGCGTGATAAACGCTTTTAAAATCGAAAACTTTTATTGAAAATGTACGATAACTACAGATCGAATTGGACTATTAACTTTTTATCACTCATATCACAATAACAATTAAGTATCACAATAATATTATATTAATTGAGTTGCTCAGAAAAGAGAGTAACACTTAGAAATTAAGTTATGTGTAATGTATAATAATAGATCTCACCGTATACCGTATGACAGGTTCATGCCTAGCAATGTACATGTACAAGTTGCAACATATTCTCAAAATTGCGGGAATATACTCAGAAATTTCCGAGAATTTTCATGAGAATTTAAGAGTAAGTTCTCATTGAGAAAGTTTCCATGAGAACTTATAAAAATGTGTTATAAATAATTATTTTAAATCGTAAATAAGTAAACAAGGCAGTAAACATAACTCATAAGGCATGTATCTAGTACGATCTTGGCGTGATTCGATTTTTTGTTAAATTGAGATTCCCGAGAACATTTTCTATGCAAGTTTCGCAACTTATGAAACTTCTCCTCGGTACAATGCTATTCATGCCCAATTCTTTTGCCGTTCAGGCCAGCACCCGTCTTTGGAATTCGCTTCCCCTCTTGTATTTAAAAGAATGCTTCGCAAACATCTTCTCACGAAAGAAGTTGAATAACATTATCCATCAAATAAATCATTATTTATTTATTGTATTAATGTGTATTAGTTTATTAGTGATACCTCTACTTACCTATTTAGAAGAGAAACGAGAAGTTTTTTGTATGGTATGAGCAATTGAGCATAAGTAGACAAACCCTCAAAACAAAATTTATTAGTACATTACGACATAAGTGCCAAAAACATGAAATTCGAAACGAGTGGCGATGTAATCGACACGAGTTACGAATTGCAACGTTTTTGCACGTGTCTCGTACGACGTTTTTTAGTACAGATGGCCCTCCGAAGTTATGAACCTGACGTAAAATGACCCACTTCTCGCACTATAGCCTAAAAAAGGCACCATCTGTACTAAAATAGTACATTTCCTAACTAGTGCGAGAAAACTTTTTTCGGCGAGGGTGAATAACCCGAGTTAAAAAAAAAGTTTTTGCACGTGTAAGGAACGATTTTTTTCATAAGAAGTGCGTCATAAAGAGAAATTACCGCGCGCGAAGCGAGCGCAAAGTTGGTTTTTGCGCACTATTTAGGAAAAATATGTTTTCGCTAAGCTTTCCTCCTCATATCAGCCGAAAGACGCCCACTGCTGAACATAGGCCTCCCGCAACGGCCGGTCCTGCGCCACCCGCATCCAGCGGACTCTTGCGACCTTCACCAGGTCATCAGTCCACCTTGAGAGGGGCCTACATCTACCCACGCTGCGCCTTCCGGTACGTGGCCGCCACTCGAGAACCTTTCCGCCCCAACGGCCATTTCTAATCAGAACCTGCCTACCTTACCTTTCTCCTACTATTCCCTAATTAAATTACGATGCTGAGTGTATTTTTAATCGTATCATGGCTATTTTTGTTACATCCTGATCTTTGATGATGTTTGCGAATTTTTTGTGTTTTATTTTTTGTATTGCCTACCTTGAACCTCAAATTATTATAAAACGCTTATAATAAACGGCTATTTATAATTAGGAACATTATACGGATGTTGTAGAATAATGCAATCATTATGTATATGAACGCGATCATCATTATTAATGACACTTGATGACTGATCCAATGGCAGGACATATTGGCTAAAATAATGGGCATTACTAGAAATTGGTTTCCGGAAGCAATTGAAAATGATTGTGATTGAATGTGATAAAAAGTTTTTGTCGAAAATTACATATTTTACACGAGTATACTTTCATCTGGTACTTAAGACGAATCTAATAGGGTTATTTATATTGATTTAAACTTTCACGATTATCACTCATGTCTTAAAGATAAACGGGTCTAAAGGGTTCGGAACGTCACAATCTTTTTCATAGTTTCATTTCAAACGACAGATTCTGATGTCAAATTGAGTCATCGGTCATCATGTTATTGAACTAGAAAGGCAATGGCGCTGCCAAGATCAAGGCTAAAAGTAATTACTTAAATGGCGTTACTAAAATAGGTATAATTGTACACAAATCCAAAGATATAGCATTTATGTACATGAATAATTCAAAAACCCATTGCAAGGGACGAATGCCTCCGTAAAGTACGTAGCTCAGTAAGTAGTGACCCTGAACGAAAAGCTAGTGGTACCGGGTTCGAATTTTGTTATGCACACATGTTCATGGCACACATTTTTTTTTATTCTGGAGCGGTGATCTCCGAAAAAATTGACTTTAGGGAAAACCTTTCTTTAAGACCCTTTTTAAGAGACCTATCCAACGATACTCCACACTATAGGAAATCAGCAAAATACCTGAAAAAAGTCTAGTTCTAGTACTGTCACCGAGCTATGCTGCGGACAGACAGACCGACAGACGGACATGGCGAAACTATAAGGGTTCCTTGTTTACTACGGAACCCTAAAACTTTAATTGAGTTTGCCGTGGGAATAGGTCGATTTGTGTAAGATTGTACTCACCCTGATATTTCGAGTAAGTACATGAGATATCGTACCCTTGGTAAAACAAAGACACATCTGCAAAAACACAGGAGAGAGGCTTAAAGATTGCGTAAGTTTATTTTGAAGATACTCATTGAAGTTTAAAGGAAACTTTATATTGTATGTATTTAGGTTAACTGAATGCGTTATATTGCTTCATATTTAATACATGTCTTTTGAAAATTGTTTAACGCATGTGTACATTATGGTATTGTTTTACCACGTAGGTACTACTTCACCTATGTGGCCATCCGTCGTTATTCGATAAAAGAGTATGTATCGTAAGTGCACATGTAGCATTGTTTTACAAAGCATTCATATGGTGCCTTCTCAGACGCTTTCAATTTCCGCACAAACTCTATTGATTTATTAAAATTGATAATACCTATATAAATGGAATTTTTTTCATGCTATAGTTCTGTGCTTTTACATTATTATATTGTCAGGCCCTAAGCGCCTTATCACACGTGCGATTTGCAAGCAATTTGAATGCGAAGCGTGCGCGTGGCGTGTTTGTCGCCCGCAACCAATTCGCCGCGATAGCGTCGCGATTACGCCGCGACCGCGTGACGAATACGCCGTTACTTTGTAGGGAGTTCGCCACGTCAAGAGTTGGAAGCCATTATGTAAGTGACTGTCCAAGACTCAGATCACTCTCAGCGATTAACTGACGGCTGCGCAGCGTATTCGTTACGCGATCGCGTCAAGATCGCGACACACTCGCGGCGAATTGGTTACGGGCACGCAACGAACACGCCGCGGGTACGCTTCGCTTTCAAATCGCTTGTAAATCGCAAGTGTGATATAGCCCTAATAGTTATCAAGGTTCGATTTAAGGGTAAGTTTAAGGTCAAACCAATACTGCGGTTAAGGTAACTAGGTGACACAGATTCGGTTCGTGCTTCACTTCTTCTCTAAATGACCCGTCAAGGTTGAGGCATCATCACTTTTAAGGTCCATCATTCCTGAAGGGTAGGTACAAGGTAAAATCTTATAGGTAGAGGTCAAATTTTTTCACTTCTCATGCTCCAAAAGTCATCATCTTGTGTTATTGGTGAGGCCCTTGAGGCTTCGACCCATTGGGATCTTTTGTGTAATTCCCCCCTGTTTCGCCTACCCCAGGGATTGTTCTATCAACTGATATGAGTTCATTCTACCACCATTATGTAACGCTCAATAATAAATACAAGTTTTGAAAGCCATTACTTACGTTGTTGTTTCCCCCCTATTAAGAATTGTATATGCTGTGAAATGGGTGCGGACTGAAAAACAGCGTTGCGCAGCCGACCAAGCTCGCAGCAGATGCTGAGTCCGAGCCACAGACAACATAACCTAAAGACGTAGCTTTAGACAGTTGTTTCATTTAAACCGATGCTGCCAAAAATGCTGAGGTGCGGGCGGCGTAACATGAGCTAACTGTGTTGTGATTCGCTAGTGATTTCCGAATGTCGATAAAAGTGTCGATGGTTAAAATGTCTATCGCTTTTACAATTCGACATTTGTCAGTGACTTACCGACAAAACCGTAAATCCATATCCGTACATAAATGCGAAAGTATGTCTGTCAGTTTACTGAGTCTACACGCTTAAATCACTGAACCAATTTAGATGAAATTTTGAATGGAGATTATTTAAGACCCGAGAAAGGACATACGATATTTCATTCATCATCATTCCCGCAGATGAAGATATATTATGATACTAGCTTCTACCCGCAACTTCTGGTGTGAAAAATAAAATGCATTTTATATAAAAAAATATTTGTACTGTCTGTCTGCTGTGTCTTCATCTACACATTTAAACCGGTTTAGATGAAATGTGGAATAGAGATAGTTTAAGACCCGGGAAAGGACAAAGGATAGTTATTTTATCATCATCATCCACGCAGACAACGTTGCGGTCAAATATTAATGTCACAATATATCTTTTCTGAGACAATAAATAAAATATTTTTTTATAAAATATACTTTTATTTGTACAATCATTACCTAACTCGTAGTTACAAAGTTACCAAAAAACTACCATTAAAATACGTTGTATATAAAATTCGTCTATTATTCGTTTTTGTTAATTTGAAATATTCCGGTTTGAAGTGTCGAGAACATATCACACTGCTAGGAGCAGAAACCAATCATGTGACCGTTTTGTAGCATTCATTCACATTTCTTTCATGTTTGGGCATTTAGAGAAGATACACAATATTATTTAACATAATAGTATTTTTGAAAATTATACTTCTACACTTTACACTAAACCAGAATTTATTTGAGGATAATTGAATATAATCGTAATATCTTATCGATAGTAAACAGACTGCAGGCATAGACATCACTAGTTCGGATACGGAGACTCCACCGCAGAGTCTGTTGCTTGGTACGATTGAGAATAAAGATTTATATTTATCTTTAGTTACCTTATCGATAGTAAACAAACATACTCTACGTCTACGGTCATCCCTAGTTCAGACGGCCTACCTGCTCGTTACGCTAGACAAGGTGGGAGTTATACTTCGTGCAAAGTATTAGAAAGAGACTTTGTAAAAAGACATCAACGAGTGCACTAGATTTTATGCTTAAACTATTTTTAATTTTAATTGAAATCTATAAAAAATTGCTCATTTGTGAAACGAAATACCATATTTTTGCATACTAGATGTTTTTGTATTCTTGCCACACAATTTCACGCAACAGTAATGCATTTTGCATGACGTAAATCACGTTAAAACTTTCGTAATTATCTCATGAACGCCGGCCGCAGACTGAAGTTAGCAATGGAGGCGTGGCTCTAATATGGAGTGAATTCACCGTATGCGTGACAGAGGGGGTCGCCCGGCTAAGCTACGTCTTGAGGTTATGTTGTCTGTGGTCCGAGCCTATTGTCGTGTTATATGTTATTGTATTTTCTATTTCTCTTCTTTTTTTACCTATTGTCTTTTCCTGTATTTTTAATTTGTATCTGATGCAAAAATAAATGTTTTTTTTATTAACTCAATATGGTTTGAGGGCGGACCCTAGTGGCAGCGTTTTAACCTTCTTTTCTAGATAATCCAAAAGTCATAACTACAGAGTGATTTTCATTCACCGTTTAAATTTCAGAGGGTTATTTCTGAGACCATGTTACTGTACTTTTAAGGGCCAATTTAGTATCGTACTCTAATAAGAAAAAACTGGGAGAAAAGAAAATCCTGTAAACGTTGTTTTTGTATGGGGTCCACGCCTAAATAAACAGTAAACAATTATTTTTGTCGCCTTTTCCCCTAATCAACCTTAGGTATACAGGGCGACTGGAATTTTCAGTGGTTGGTTAAATAAAATAAATATCTTGGGACATCTTACACAAATCAACCTAGTCCCACAGTAAGCTCAATTAAGGCTTGTGATGTGGATACCAGGCGACGACATATATAATAGATAGATATAGATAGTTACTTATAAATACTTAAATACATTCATATTTTAAAGACAAACGGGTCTTAATCGCGTAAACTTACGTTTAATTATATCCTGACGTTTCGGGCATGACGTTACACCCGTGGTCGCAGGCAAACGTCAGGATATAATTAAACGTAAGTTTACGCGATTAAGACCCGTTTGTCTTTAAAATATGAGTGATAATCGTGAAAGTTTAAATCAATATACTTAAATACATTTACAGCCATGACCAAGAAACAAGTATTTGTGATAAAAAAATACACAAATTTAATAATACCCTCTCCGGGAAGGATCAATACTGAAAGTTCATCGTAATGGTTGGTAGACTCAGTCGATAGGGGGAGGATCGTCGTTCCGTTCCACCCTGTATACATATTTGGGCATATTTTTTATGGGCGCATCTAAGTGTTAACTTAGACTGTACATATAATAATAAACGCTTTACATAGTAGGTAATTTAAACAAACATTGAATCATGCATCTTGTAAATAAATAATAACGTTCGTGATAGGCATTACAATGACATTTATAGTGTGTGCACTGGACTCGACTTTGTTCAAAAAATGAAGGCATGTGAAATGTATGAGCGAGCCTTACTACCAGATGTCATCATTTTTCACACAGATTCTTTAAGATAATATATGGAATATGGATAGTGCAGGATACGTGGATGATTCAGAAGACATTATTTCTTCTCATGTCTTCTGATTCATCCACGTATACCTACTAACATCATCAGCCTTATAATAAGTAGGTACATACAAAGTAGGCAGTTGAGTAAAAAGTAATCTAATTACTGCCGTAAATTACATCAGAGGTGCGATTTTTGAATTTCACCATTGACTTATTCTCACCGAAAACAAGTGACTTTCCCTTGACTCCCTTGAGTTCTTCTAGAGTAATCTAGATTACAAAGTACACACACAAAAGTAATCAGAAGGAGTAGTTGGATTACTTTTTGCCCAAATCTGATAGTAGGGCTACTTAAAAAACAGATCCAAATATTACTTAAAATAATCTGATGATCACCCGGTTGGCAGGAAGTCGGGGTCTGATGATGGTATGTTTGAGAAATCAGTTGAAGTCGGTTTTTATTATTAATTTGGTTGGTGATTATTGTTACACTTTGTATATTCTTTATTGTACAATAATAATAATTAGCACATTGTGCATCTAGGGAAGTATGTACGGTATTACCAAAGAGAGTTTTAGAAGCCTGACGCCGTAGGCGGAGGCCTTTTAATGACCCGAATTAGAATGCCTCTTACCGACCGTGATGCATACAATGTTTTTCATCACACTTGCGGACAAGAAATAAGTTATAAGGCAAAATATATTTTTTAGTTCAGATGGTGCCGTTTTTAAGCTCTAGTGCGAAAAGTGGGTAATTTTACGTCAGGTCCAAAACTTCGGAGGACCATCTGTACTAAAGAAACGTCGTACGAGATACGTTTTTATGCATTTGTATCGTAATGTACTATTATAGAAAAGTTAAATTCCCTAGGGATTTTCACTTTTCTATTACTCCCGCTATGCATGCAATCAACGGCACATAGAAAGCAAGTGTGATGAAAATATATTTTTGCACATTCGCACCTTGCAAAATATACTAAGTACTTCAACTGACGTTTATGAAACCGCAGGACATGAATTATTAAACGCACAATGTCGAGTATGTGCTAGGATTCCTATTAGAAAAGAAAAACCCATCGACGGATAAAGGGTGACTCTAATCATCATCATCAGCCTATCTCTATCCACTGGCCTAAAGGCCAAAGGCCTCTCCTATATAGGGAGACGGGGGGTCAAGAAAAAATCACCAATTATCACCATAGGGGTGGGGGGTCATCGGACAAATCACGTGTAATTTTTTGTCACTCTCTGCTGAACAGCATACTTTTTTTAAAACATAACCAGATGTCAAATCTTGAACTGAGTTTTAAAACTTCGCGGATATTTAGTATATTTACCTCGTAGTTTGCAAAAAAGTTTTTTCTCATCAGGTGTGCTGTAATAAGGAACGTAATTTGATGTGTTATTACAAGGACTACTTAAGTTGGCAAATAATTACACGTCTTATTGGGTAGGGGGGGGGGGGTCCTGAAAATATCATTAAGTATCACCATGGGGGATGGGGGGGTCTAAAATAGGCCAAAATTGTATGACGTGATTAATGGACAAGCCCTTACCTATGGGTATCGACGCATTAGGAGGTAATGCCCACAATCGCTGCTGGGCAAGCGGATTGGAGATCGCAGTAGTGTGTCTACTATCAAGACGCTTGCGAAGCGTGGCGATTATGGGCATTTACCTCCTAATGCGTCTATACCTACAGTGTGTGGCCTACAACCGGGGCGAAAATTTTAACGGTGCATTAATAAGCTGATCAACAATCATTTCCACATATTGTAATTAAAAAAAAACCTTTTTTTTTGTAATTTTTTGTTCATGTATTTTTCATTATTATGGGTTCATTTACTTGAATTAAAAGTTATCAATAACTTATCATTTTTGAATCATTGAAAAATGTAAAAAAAATTTAAACCGTAACAAATTAGTGTAAAAATAAAAACAAAATTATTTGTTATGACTTCGTACCTGGTATACTATCAAGATGTCTTGCGACCGACAAGCTACGACATCGTGATGCCAAGATCCAGTACTAAAGGTACATAGCTTTGAATGACAATATCTCCGAACTTAACCACTTTGAAACACCGGGACCTTTACAGGATTATTGCCGATAGTCTAAGTAGTCACTCATTTGTGTCCCCACACACTATATGCATAGTTAATAGGAGAGGCCTACGTCCAGCAGTGGACTATCATAGGCTGATGATGATGATGATATCGTCGCTTAATACCCATAACGTATTCCTTAATTGAGCTCTGGGATATGTTTAATATGTGTAAGATCGCATAATATTTATGAAAGATGACATCAAGCCTGTAGCTTCATTAATTTAAGTACGCAAAGGTACTTCTCTAATTGGACAAATCCTATGTAAAATTTTCCTCATGGCAATTAAACGATGCTTTATAATGTGTATTGACAGCAAATGATTGGCATATATGATTAACGGCATTATTCGTCTAAAACATAATGTAATAGATGAGTAAATACAGGGTGAAACTTGAGTCCTGAACAGTAATAAGTTTTTCTAACTCTATAAACAACTAACAATTAAATGCCCCATAAGTTACTTCAAAATTTACAAGTTATTTATTTATTTTTTGGATATCCTTATCCAAAAGGATTTTTAAGACAAATTAATGCAATAATTTAAATAACCTCTTCAAATTCAAGTAATTAATAACGATAATTTTGTCATTTCGTGTATAATTAAATGATATTTATTACATTTAACGTTTTAAATAGCTTAAATAGCTGTTATCATATCTGAAAAACACCTTAAAAATTAGAAAAAGCCACAAAAAATACAAAAAAAAAGCATGACAATTTTTAAGTATACTTGTGGGGCATTCAATTGTTAGTTGTTTATAGAGTTAAAAAAACGTACCTATTACTCTCCACGACTTATATTTCACCCTGTATATTACAGTAGATAAGTATACTAAAGTTATATTTTACGTGTATGCTCGACATGTTTCGTGAAATGTTTGATGAATTGATTACAGCGCCCTCTATGGTAAATTCAATGCAACGAAGAGTTGTCGAGCTTGCGGATGATTGTGGTAGTAACTCACGACTCAGCCGTGCGTTTTACGGCTAGCCCGCAAGCGCTTTTTTTTAGAATGGTGACAAAATGTATTCCTACTGCCGTCGAGACACAGTGCTCTCGTGCTTTTAATCTACTTAAGACCCTACGCAGCCTGAACAAACATCTTTATTGACAGTGATCATGATAATGGCATCCGTATTTGATTGACATCAATATTTACTGATCGTAAAACGGCATTCTGTCTGTGTTTGTGTTTAGTTAATTCAGCCAGTTAGCGGATAGACGTAATAGTTATGTAAGTGATATGAAGTGATAAATGTTAAACACGATTACCAAAGTAAGACAATATACCATTTTTTGTGAATCAAATCAGATTGTTTAATGAAATGCTTTGATGTGGGTTTTTAAGTAGTCATACACACACTATACATAGTGTCCCAGGGAGAAGTGACCAGCTTTCTGGGACACACTGTATAAGTCATACTGAACAACTTTTACTATGGGACCAACAAGGAAAACGCGAAAAAAAAATTTTACATTTTCATACATTTTGCTGACAAGCTTGCGTCTCCATGGGGTGAAAGGTCAAATTTTTTTTCGCGGTTTCCTTCTTGGTTCCATAGTAAAAGTTGTTCAGTATAACTTATACAGTGTGTCCCAGGAAGCTCGTCACTTCTCCCTGGGACACTATGTATACTATGTACTGTTCGTACTATTTTTTTTATGTGACGAAGGCTTGACGAAGGTAGATAACTGAGATCTCAGCCCGCCTGAAAGCAGGAACTGAGGCCCATGGACTTAGTGACCAAGAAATCACATATGCGCTGCCTACTCTGAGGACTTACATGGATTTGCCTCTATCTATGCCAGTAATTACACCGGCTATATTACCCCCAAACCGAAACACAGCAGTGCAAATACTGCTATTTAGCGGCAGGTTAACGGGTAAGACGGTGGTAGCTATCCGGGCGGACCCTGCACGAGGTCCTACAAGAAGCAAAATACTATAAACTATAAATATTAAATGTCATATACCGAAGAAAAAACCTAGGTCATCAGTATCTGAGGTCTTTGATATACCTTATACACTTTCGATATCAACTCGAAATTTTCTGATATCTGACATATTTACGGAATTATCGCCTGGCCACACTTAATTACACCCTGTATAGCTACTGCACATTTGACCTTGACTGTCTTTCTTAAAGCTACAATATAGCCTGAAGTTTTAGTACTTTCAAAACCGGAAACCCCAAATCTTGAATACTAGTCTAAAATAGCCTTCTAAACCCCGGAAGCCTAAACTCGAAAACCTTCAGCTGAACTCAAAACTAATCTTCAATAATTACGAGACATAGGCAGCAATTATTTAGTATTAACTGTAATGAGAATCAGTGATTCTTTTGTTAGACAATAATCGTGTGTCTTGAAAAAATCTGCAAAGTATAAGATCATAGATTGATTGAGTTTTTATCCCGTTTCTTGTAACTTTAAACATAGATCTTAGATAAGTAATTCGCAATATAAAAAGTTACGCTTCACACTTCCTTCGATTAATAGACATTGTGTTTTAAGTTGTAAACTAAATATGGGCGGTAAATTAAAGCCTATTCGACAATTTATTACTTATCTTAACAAGTAAACATGTTTCTAATACAAAAGTACACACTCGGTGAATGAATACGGGTCAGGTAGTTTTTTTTCTTAGAAAATAATGTAAACATGTATCTATACGTAGATATCGAATATTTTTTTCAAATATTTATAGTGTAGGTAGTCTATTTTTAAATCAGGTTGTATTGGAATTTCCCTAAATTTATAAATAAATCCAAAAAAACTTTAATTCGGTGATGATTTCTACTTCACTTGCAATTATTTTATATAAAATTTGAGAAAATGTACTAATATTATCTTCGGTTACCGCGATGATTACTCATGAAATAAGACTGTTTAAAAAGATTATATCGCGTGTATTAATTAAATTTAACTACAGCCCGACGTTTCGAACACTTCGTGGTCTTCTGCCGTCTGGCTATGGAAGAAACTTGATAGATCTACCTCCATCAAAATAAGAACTTCGAACCCTGTAAACGTCGAAACTTCGGAATGTAGTTTAAAATAGTTTGCGGCACCATGCCGCGGGGGCCCAACTTTTTAGATTT
Organism: Thaumatotibia leucotreta; assembly: GCA_025490895.1. NCBI lineage: Eukaryota > Metazoa > Arthropoda > Insecta > Lepidoptera > Tortricidae > Thaumatotibia > Thaumatotibia leucotreta. The sequence goes on from JALPQI010004826.1 coordinate 28,666, forward strand.
ATTTTAGTTTTATTTAGTCTTAATTTGATAGGTTACTTTAGTTTAGTTATATTTTATTCTTTAGTTTATTTAGTTTTAATTTGATAGTATACTTTAGATTTAATTATTACTTATATTAGAAACATGATATGACATAACCGTTTAAAATTAATATACGCGATATAATCCATTTCCCTCAATTCGACAACGTCCAAAATACTGGGCATGGTTTTTGACCCACTTTTTTATTTTTTTTCGAACCGGAATTATTAAGACTATTGAATCCTTATTTCTGTCGAATTAAGGGTTAAATTGTTTTATCTCAAAAACGCTTTAACTTAAACGATTCAATAAAAAAACTCACATATTTTGTACACTGTTCACAACAATAGGCAACAACACCATACGCGTGCGATCACTGCGTGCGCTTGCGCCGCTACTGTCTACTGTCAAGTTTAAGGGCAACTGCAATTAAATTATGACGTGCTATGCTATTGGTTTGTGTCTGCCTCCGTAGCGTAGCTACGAAGCTGAAGATTGTAGGCTCAAATCCTGGCCAGGGTATTTATTTTTGTGTTTTGTGGTCGTCAGTGTCACAAATATTTATTCCTTGGACACGGTTATTTTCTATGTTTAAGTATAAATATAATTTATATGTATCTATCAATTATCAATATACGCAAATCCGTTTGTAGCTTTATTTCTCAGTCTTTATTTTTTTTTTTATGTGGCAAAGGTAGAATTTTATGTAGGAAAGCAGGAACTGAGGTTCATGGACATAGCAATCAGAAAATCGCCTATGCGCTGCCGCTGCCTACCCTGGGGACTTAGATGGATTGCCTCTATGCCAGTAATTACACCGGCTATCTTACCCCCAAACCGAAACACAGCAGTGCAAACACTGCTATTTAGCGGCAGGTTAACGTGTAAGACGGTGGTAGCTATCCAGGCGGACCCTGCACGAGGTCCTACCACCAGCAAATAATTACAGCATTCTAATATACAGGATGATTTTTTATTCGCCTATCAATTTTTTGTGGATTAAATCTGAGGTCATATTGATGAACTTTTACTTTGTGACATCCGATTCGAGAATAATAGACAACTATTACTGCGATCGCCAATCCGCTTGCCCAGCATGACGATTATGGGCATTTACCTCCTAATTTGTATGTGTGCGCATAATTAATCTGTGAGGCCTACGTTCAGCAGTGAACTGAGATATATGCTGATGATGCGTGAGGAGGAGTTTATAGGTTTATGAAGGGTGCATCCTTCCCCCGGAGTTGCAGGCGTCCATTGGCTACCTGCTTACCATCAGCTCATATGCTTGTTTGCCGGTATTGCGATAGGTATAAAACAAATTATTCGCACACAAGGTAACTGACCACAGGCAACGCGATAATCTTTTTTAATGAAAAATAATAAATGGATCTAAATTCTTATCGTTGTTTTGTTTCATACCACTCTGTCACGCTTTTATCTACTGTTTGGAATCAGTAAATAAAAAATAAACCCGTGCACTTATATTTCACGCTAGATTTTAATCCACACATCCGAAATTGAAAACAAAACATCATCTCATACAAAAATCACCACTGTGTCACGTTTTTTAGGGATAGAAAATAAGACGACGAAAAGAATTTTGAACCAAATATTTCGGGTCGTCTTATACAAATTGACTTAATCCCTCTGTAACCTCAATTAAGGCTTGTGATATGGGTACCCAGCGACATATATATAATATATAGATACTATTAAATACTTAAATATATAGACAGCCACGACCAAGGAACAAATATTTGTGATAAATAAAAACTCAAATAATGCCCTCGTCGGGATTCGAACCCGGAGCCTCCAGCTTCGTGGGCAGTGTCACTACTACCAACTACGGAGGCTACGGTGGCTGACAAGATTTTTGATTCTGACCAACATCCTGGAAAATTTTCCTCGTGTTTAATTTAAAAATAGTATTCTTAATTATACGCAATCGGAATCTTTTGATTGTTTTGTAACCTTGACTTATACAGATAATCTGGGGTCAAAAAACTTCGAAAACATCCTTATAGTCTGTTATATCGATCGAGATCTTTCGCAGAAGGTCTTTTCAGATTGTTTCTTTGTTACCAAATTGAAACAAGACAGAATTCCGAAGTGGCAAAAAAGGTACACTAGTAATTTGCACATTGCACGTAGAACCGTTGGCAATAAGGGTCTTCTCGAAAACGTGTACCATTAGTTGGCGCCACTTAGCTGTAAGGTCCCGCTAAGAAACTAGCCCCAAAGAAAAACTAACTAGAAGGTATTTTTATTTTTTTATATAATTTTATGAACTCATTCAAAACATTTATACGAAACTAAACGCGCTCTTAGTATTTAGACAAGTATCTGGACCTGACACCTCAGTGCTGCCGCCCTGGTGAACGTCATTTCAGAAAACCCTCATAGGGGCGGAACGGTTATTGAGTGGAGGCCCCATAGTGGAAGGTGTAATGGTGAAGGTCACAGGAGTCCGTTAGATGCGGGTGGCAAACGACCGGCCTTTTAGGCATTTTTGGGGAGGCCCATATTCAACAGTGGAATTTTTTCCGCTGATATGATGATGATGATGAGTAATTATCCTATCGTTTTGGATCTTTTCTGTTGGGTAATTGGATACGTTTTCAAACTTGGTGAAGGGCCAGTTTCCTGGGAGTCCAAAAAGCAACCCACAGTGGCTTTATCATCAGCAGAATCGGAATATGTCACTAGCGTCTGCCACTAAAGAAGCATGCTATTTACGTCGTTTCATATACGAAACAACAGGTAAATTATCTCCTTTTAAATTAGCTTCTGACAGCCAGAGTGCCATCAATTTAGTTCGTAATCCGGTACACCACAGCAGGACGAAGCATATAGATACTAGATTTCACTTTATTAGGGAGAAGGTATCTATACCACTAATTGGAGTTCGAGGCCAACGAAACTACGACAGATGCGTTATTGTCAAATTTGTCAAAGTCTCTTATGTCATTGTCAAATAAAGTTTTCAGGTTTCGACAACCTTTTTGTTATTTAATTAATTTATTTAAAATAATTCTTAATAAAACCATTATATACCTCTGTTATAATTATAATGTTTCTACGCCTTTTTGTTTAATATGCCTTAACTAGAATTTTCTTAGAAACACGTACCTAAATATCTAAAAACTTTTCTTTTCTCTTAACTAACATTGATTTGACAAAATTGTCTTGTAAAGAACTTAAAATGATAAGAGCCAACGTTTCAAAGCCTATTTTAAAAAGAAGTTGAATTACACATTAAATTATACATAATAACTACCTACCTATACACATTCAAAAGCGTTGCAATTCCAACCATCAATGTTTATTATTTTTTGTACATACATAATTATATTAATGACAACTCGATTGTAACTAGCGACAGCTGGTTTCACAATATGTATGGAGATGTAGATTTTGTGGTAACTTTTTCAAAGCTGGTCCCATAGTAAAACTTGGCTGTAATCATGAGTAGATCCAGAAAATATGATTTTGTATCATTGTGTTTTATAACATTTCACCAAGTAGGTATATTTCATTTGGATTTTAATTTTTGTTGATGGGGTGTATAGCGAAACTAATCATGGCTGCACCAAGTGGGTCACCTTGTTAACAACCTACGGAAGAAAACAAAACGTTAGATCTGTATGATAATTTAAATGGAGAACTATAGCACTGCCAAAAAAATTTTTAGGGCAAAGGAATTTTACGAATACGATATGTGAACACAAAGCACGCTACAATGTATTATTCCGCAATTTTCTAAACGTATGCAGAAATAGGGTTTTAATTTATGTGTAGTTAAATTGCTGTACCAAATGTTATTAACAACTGAGGTGATACCAGCGCAATACCAACTTTGTTACTAATAATTGCGGATAATTATGTTTTTATTAAAATATCTTATATTTACGTGAAAATAAGTAAATAATATTGTTTATATAAATTAAACAATTAAAATTACCAATAAATAAGATATCTAAACATCTGTTTTTAGAAAATAAGGATTTACTATTGTAAGAACATTTCATTGTTGTGGCAATATTTTCGTAGATTCTTTGGCCTCGAACTCCAATTAGTGGTTTAATGATGTAGTTCAATTAGAGTATATTCAAAGCAGTGATATGCCTGCTGATATTCTTACGAAGCCACTCGGACCTATCGCACACAAACGGTGTACGGGTAACTTAGGGTTAGAAACTTAATGTTTTTGTTTTGTCTGTCACAACCTTGATTAAGGGCGGATGTTGTAATATAGTAACCTCTGTTGTGATAGACTTTTATGATTAAGTTTTCTTTTGATATTTGTAGTATTTAAATATTTTACCCTTCACTTCGAATAAACACTTCTGTCAGTAAACATCTTCTTATATTTTATTTTACAAATTATTTTATTTTCACTGAGTATTCCAACAGTGTCTTTGAATCGTTTAGGTTTTTCCATCACTAAATGCCGACCGTGACGTCTCAGTGACAGTTAAAAAGTCTGCACGCTTGGTTCCCATACTATGGCATGGTGCTATCACTTCATCTACTGAATATATCTAAATCTGTGTGTAGAGCAAACAATTTTATCTTTAAAATAAAATAAGTAAAAAAAGTTTTAAGTTAAACGGTTTTTATTGCACCAAAAACTAGAAAATAAAAATTAGTTGTAACTAACCGTAGATGCTACTTTCTGTAGATTAGTCACGTGAAACTATTATCACTGTAGTCTTCCCAAGTCGGATGCTGAAAACCACGTTTAGCCTCTATGTCAGTGGATTAAGCGTTACCTAATCGGAAACTTTTACCAGACTGAAATAAAAACGTGGGGCGTACGCAATTGTGTTTAAGTCACTATAGTTCTTTAAGAACACACATAAAAATCAAGACAGCAATAGTGTAATAAGTTTATTTACGCAAAATTTAAGCTACAATTACATATTTTGTACTTGTATGTTTCTTTATAATAACGCCCAACGTTTTTATTTTAGATTGGTAAAAGTTTCCGATTAGGTAACGCTTAATCCACTGACATAGAGGCTAAACGTGGTTTTCAGCATCCGACTTGGGAAGACTACAGTGATAATAGTTTCACGTGACTAATCTACAGAAAGTAGCATCTACGGTTAGTTACAACTAATTTTTATTTTCTAGTTTTTGGTGCAATAAAAACCGTTTAACTTAAAACTTTTTTACTTATTTTATTTTTAAGTTTTTAGTGCAATTGTTAAGTTAATCTCCGATACTATACCTACTTATTCTAGATCAAAGATGTTGTTTGTAATACGCAATGAAATTATGCATGCTAGCGTTTAACTCTCGCGTTTTAATCATTTTATGTGTAACGAGAGGGGAATCCTTGCTGAATAGATATTTTTAGATATCCGACACTAAAAAAATGTCAGCTTGAAGGTCCGAAGTGTCTCAAATGGACGTGTTATTCAAACAATACCTTAGATAACAGAAATCTGACAATAAAGAATATATCAATCAATTTGGTTTATAGAGAAAATCAACTTAAAATTTTTATATTGTACACATTACACGAATCGAATTTCGAGACTATAAAATATAAACTCATACTGTCAGTCGACTATTAGGCTCGCCTTACGCGATCCACTCACGCTGTCACTCTATCAGCCGGAGGGCCGCAGGCCCGCCGGCCTGCCCTACGCGAACCACCACGCTGTTAGTCTATCAGCCGGACCCAACAGCTTGCCCTACGCTAACTACTCACGCTGACAGTCTATCGGCGGGAGGGCCGCAGGCCCGACGGCTCGCCCTACGCGAACCACTCCCGCTGTCACTCTATCAGCTAGAGGGCCGAAGGCCCGATGGCTCGCCTTACGCTACGCGATCCACTCACGCTGTCACTCTATCAGCTGGAGGGCCGAAGGCCCGACGGCTCGCCCTTCGCTACGCGATCCACTCACGCTGTCATTCTATCAGCTGAAGGGCCGCAGGCCCGACGGCTCGCCCTACGCGATCCACTCACGCTGTCACTCTAGTTATCAGCTGGAGGGCCGCAGGCCCGATGGCTCGCCCTACGCGATCCACTCACGCTGTCACTCTATCAGCTGGAGGGCCGCAGGCCCGACGGCTCGCCCTACGCGATCCACTCACGCTGTCACTCTATCAGCTGGAGGGCCGCAGGCCCGATGGCTCGCCCTACGCGATCCACTCACGCTGTCAGTCTATCGGCCGGAGGGCCGCAGGAAGTGGTAGTGGGCTCGTTGCGCGTGGAACCGGAAGGTTCTCGAGTGGCGGTCACGTTCCGGAAGGCGTAGCGTGGGTAGGCCCTCCACAAGGTGGATTCATGACCTGGTGAAGGTCGCTGGATGCGGGTGGCACAGGGCCGGTCCTTGTGGCAATCTTTGGGGGAGGCCTACATTCACCAGTGAACGTCTTTTGGCTGATATGATGATGATAATGAAATCCGTATGCTTCTACCAAATATCTAAAGCAGTACTTCAAAATCTACATATCGCTAAACCTAGCCGTTGTGGCAGGCAAGGCAGTAACACTGGAGTATCAGATTCGAGGAGTTGGACGTTAGTATTAAATTCGCGTGTTTGTACTTAATATCTAAAGAACTTCTTTAAAACCATATATCGATAAAAGATAAACCTTGCGGTTATTATAGGCAGTACTGCAGCATCAGGAGTGAGGAGTTGGAAGTCAAGATCAGGCTGTTAGTATTTGATTATGACAAACATGCTGTACTTTCATTTTCACGTGTTTAACACTCTCGGTTAAGGTAAGGAGTACGTCTGCAGCATCAGGCTTTGAGGATACAAGGATACAAATATTATAATATTGCATTGTCATGGAGACTTGATACGAGTTCCAAATTTTATTGATTTCGGTGCAGTAGAAGTGGTCGAAAAATCGATCACAAGATTTGAAGCATCGACGACAGTTGATACGCGGTGAAGTTAATAAAAACCGTTTAAAAAATGTAAAATGTGGGTCGAAAAGTTTAGTATACATCAAAGATACATTGTCAAGAATAGGGTATTAATAATCCATATGAGACCTAATTGATAATTTATGTAAAATTATGTATATCCTCTAAATGTCTTTGTGGTGCATTGGTCTTATATGTAAATGTAAACAAAACCGTTCCGCTACTGATTCTTAAAATAATATATTTACTTTAATATTAGTTTGTCCGCAATTTTATGTTTGTGTGAAAAGGATATACACCGTGTTTTTATTGAATTCCGTTAAATTAAAGGGAAGCTTATTTAGGTCAAAAATAATCAATTTGTCTAAGAAACTACCTTAACTCTGAGTTAGGTTTAAAGAAACTTTATTCTCAAAAGAATTACAATTAATTCGCTTATATGAGAATTACAAAAGTATAGAAAATAGTTTTAGCATGCAGTATTTAACAAATTTCTTAGTATTTTTTTTTATCGATATTAGTGGGTAAATTATAAATTGATAAGCAGGCCGTAGATAAGATCGCTCGGTTATTAGAAAAATAAGTTTAATTACTGAACAAGTGTATTGCAACCTTTATTACATCCTAATGAAACTTATTTTGACATGTGCCGTCAGTCACCTGAGATCTTATTCTTAAGGTTCTCTCACACTTACCATTTCGTTTATAATGTATGAAAACGAAAAGAAAAAAAAAATTTTGAGTTCGACGAAAAGCTATACAGTGTGTTACCATGACCCAGGCTTTTACGAAAATGGGTAATAATACGCATTACTGGCAATCGTTTTCAAGTATTAAGAGTTGACAAATATTTAAATTAATTATATAATTATTTTTATTTCGTTCGAACGATCAATGTAACGCGTGTACTGCTTAGTTGTCAAACGTTGCGAGTGGCTGCGATCTGTCATTGTCAAGTGCCAATTAACGATTTATTTTGAAGTACATTGCTTCTCAATTCACTTTTCTTAGAAAGTTAATTACTTTTAAAATTAGTATTTTTAAACAAATAATGCACATGGTTTGGCTAAGAATCTGCATCTCAATCCTCGGTTCAAATAAAAGCCTGCATCATGTTAATACACTGTATACCAGGTAGCTCCAATTAACGTACCAAGCAGCCTGTTAAATTTAACGAAATTTAAAAAAACACCGTGAATAAATAAATTGGTTTAGACTGTTTAGGATTCCATGCCAAAAATATAGAAATGTATAATTTCTACTGACGCTTGATATATTTTGAAAATAGCGTATCTAGTAGATTAAATATGTCGTATGGTGCCAGCAGTAAGAATACATTTGTCACCACCCCAACTCTTCCCGCGGGTGTCGTAAGAGTCGACTCTGATTGAAGTGTCAATGACGATTCTTTGATAGAAGATGATGGGCAGCAGCATCATCATAGTGGACACATTACTGCGATCGCCAATCCGCTTGCCCAGCGTGGCAGGGCATTTACCTCCTAATGCGTCTATACTAGCGTTGAAAATTTCCGGATTAAATCCCGTTTCTTTCCAAACAGCTCGTTTTTTAGGGTTCCGTAGCCAAAATGGCAAAAACGGAACCCTTATAGATTCGTCATGTCCGTCTGTCCGTCTGTCCGTCTGTCCGTCTGTCACAGCCGATTTACTCGGAAACTATAAATGCTACAGTAACGAAATTTGGTAAGGATATGTGTTATATGACCCGCAACAGGATTATGATACTAAATTGTAAAAAAAACCATTAGGGTGGGGGCCCTCCATATATGTAACTGAGGGATAGAAATTTTTTTTTTGTTGTATATAAGCGTGTGGGGTATTAATAGAAAGAACTTTGAAATTGATATGAAGGTTTATAAATCTCATGTTTATTTAAGCAAATCGTTTTCGAGATATCAGCTCTCAAAGTCTGAAAAATGTGTCCCCCCCTCTATTTTTTAAACTACGCGATATAAAATTCTAAAAAAAATATATGTTATGCACATTAATAAACTCTATCAACGATTTTTGGTTTGATTAAATTATCTTCTATCGTTTTTGAGGTAGGTTGATTTAACTGTATTTTTTTATAATTATAATAAATCGATAATGGTACGGAACCCTTCGCGCGCGAGTCCGACTCGCACTTGGCCGGTTTTTTTCCTGATTTTTTCGAAAAAAACAATGATATTATCCACTTTAATTTTCAACTCTAAACCAATGTAAATTAGGTCTAATGTTCACTTATACCAGGAGAACGCGATGTCACAGAGGAAAAGTCAATTGAAACAGATGGCAGGGAGTGACAGTGACAGTAACATTGATTGTTTCTGAAAAAATCCGAAAAAAACGGAAAAAAACGAAGTTTTCATACATTCTCGAAAAAAAGATTTTGTTTTTTTCCGACATTTTCAACGCTAGTCTATACTCATAGTTAATAGGAGAGGCATACGTACTCTTGATAGTGTCAGCAGACGATTCGAAAATGCTTATTAATAAGCTTACTTGAATAAAGAATAGTTTGACTTGACTTTGACTTTGACTGAGATAGGCTGAAGATGTAGTTGAAAATATAGTTACATTATTATTATATTTCAGTTTATTTAAAATCAATTTTATGTTTTAGTTTTTTTTAATGCATGTTAGTTGTAAGACTCATATTTTAAAGACAAAACGGGTCTTAATCGCGTAAACTTACGTTTAATTATATCCTGACGTTTCGGGCATGACGTTACACCCGTGGTCGCAGGCAGACTGGCGAGAGAATGTATCAACACCTTCGAGCTGCGCGGGTTTTACGAACTACCCGCACTTGATCTTGATTATTCACTTCTAGGCTAGGGTTGTCACTAGGCCTACACACAACACTCACTACATCCAATGGCTTTAAAATGGATGTTTCACCACGCTTACATTTGTAAATCACGGGATTCCACGCGGATGAGATTCCTTGCCCCTCATTTTGATTAAAATTCCGATGTTTCTTAATTTCAATAGCTTCACGTACTTTTCGGCTATGATGTATACGCTCGGTTGAGAGGACTTTCGGGTTATGGAGCTCAATCCAGTGGTTAGGTCCGGACTCCAACAAATGCTCGGCCACAGCAGACTTATTCGTTTGACGCTTTTTAACAGCCGTGATATGTTCCTTGACCCTTTCCGCTATGGTGCGTTTGGTTTCCCCAATATAGGAACTACCACAGCTACAATCGATTTTATAAACGCCCGGTGTGTGGTAAGGTAAAACATCCTTAGGCGACCTTAGATGCCCTGCCACCTTTGATAACGGCATGTAAACGGTTGGTATGGAATACTTATTCAAAAGCGTACCTATTTTGTCCGTTACACCCCTGACATAAGGCAAAAATGCTGGTCGCCTTGCAACATCTGGATGTTTCTTCCTCGGTGTTCGTCTGGGTTGCCGTCTGTTCATTATGTAGCCATTTCTCTTCAGAACCTCCTGAACGTGCGACATCTCAATTTCTAGAAATTCAGGGTCACAGGGAATTTTAATCAAAATGAGGGGCAAGGAATCTCATCCGCGTGGAATCCCGTGATTTACAAATGTAAGCGTGGTGAAACATCCATTTTAAAGCCATTGGATGTAGTGAGTGTTGTGTGTAGGCCTAGTGACAACCCTAGCCTAGAAGTGAATAATCAAGATCAAGTGCGGGTAGTTCGAAAAACCCGCGCAGCTCGAAGGTGTTGATACATTCTCTCGCCAGTCTGCCTGCGACCACGGGTGTAACGTCATGCCCGAAACGTCAGGATATAATTAAACGTAAGTTTACGCGATTAAGACCCGTTTGTTTTTAAAATATGAGTGATAATCGTGAAAGTTTAAATCAATATATTAGTTGTAAGACCTCTAAGATGTACCATGATTGTTTGAAAAAACAAGTCACGCCAAGTTTCTTACCGTTTCTTCTCGAGTCAGCGGTGTAGGGTTATAACCGGAAGTAGTTTTGATACTTAGACGATTCAAAAGAGTTTGTTACTATTCCAATTTGAATAAAGAATTATTTGACTTTGACTTTGAAATATTTGTCAGCCTCCGTAGCCTAGTTGGTAGTGACCCTGCCTACGAAGCTGGAGGTTCCGGGTTCGAATCCCGGCGAGGGCATTATTTGTGTATTTATTTATCACAAATATTTGTTCCTTGGTCATGGTTGTGTATATACAGGGTGTTTGTTATGTCGTTAGCCAAATTTGGATATGTCATTCGCGATCACCAGTACACAACATTTTTGAAAAAAAAAGTGACACTTTTTTTTAGTTTTTTTTCCCGTTTTTTATCCGGCAAAAACATAATTTGTGGTCACTAGGCAAGTTTGTTTCAATCCGTGCGATTCGATGGCAGACAAAAGGGTAGCAGGTTTGAGTAGTCAAGTCTTAGCCAATCAGGAGTTCATCACAAGCACCGATCAGCCGACGTCACTCACCCCACCATCGGCACTAAACAATGAATAAAATGTCCTAACTACATGCACTCACGATTGTTATTTGATTAAAACTGCCCAAGCGCATACCTACCTGTACCTGCTCGTCGTCATCAACAATTTTAATTTGCTTAGAGAGTGCATTAGAATCGATATCTGAGGTAAACCAGTACGCGTTTGTATGACGGAACATTTAAGTTACTCCGTTCTTGAGGTCAAATTATGCTGGCTCGGCTGATCGCAAGATGCCATGTGCCATTTGTACAGCACTCTGTAAACAAAGAAAGAGTGCGCTTGCGTAAACGCGCTCGAGTCAAATTACCCTCAGATCGGCGCGCAACTCAAAATACCCTCATTATTAGTACTGTATGCGATAGACTGATAATGCTGTCTCGTGAGATTTACCTGCAAGTTAAGCTCCACCTCCATTCCCCACCACGCGTAGGAAACTTGTTACGTACGTTATAACGCATTGAATTAGTTACCTTATGCGGGTTAATTAAAGTTGCACACTCAAACACCCTTTCCAATCTGATTTGGCAGTTATGAGATGATGGGGGCAGTACGCAAAGTAAGCAAGTGATCATAGTGACCAAACATTCGTTAGATAATGGGATTTAAAAAAAAATCTATAACAAAAAGGATAATGAAAAATGGATTATTTTTGTTTTACCAAATATTTTTTTACGCCTTTACCCAACACATATTGCAATATGGCTAATGATATAACAAACACCCTGTATTTAAGTATCTATATGTATCTATCTATTATATATATCGTCGCCTGGTACCCACAGCACAAGCCTTAATTGAGCTTACCGTGGGACTAGGTCGATTTGTGTAAGATGTCCCAAGATATTTATTATTTATTTATTTATTATTTCTTGAAACCAATGGTCTCTTTGTGTCCTTTATCTCGCAATAGTCGTTTACATTTGTGTACGTATTTCAATTGTTGGTTGAATTGGATTAAGTTTAAGGTAACCGGAGCACGGATGCGTGATGGGTGCTGGTGAGGACATAAAATACTGGAAATGGCTTTATGAAATAAGTTTCAAAATTCCATTCTACAAATCCTATACGATACACGATAAGTCACGTGATCATAATGATGTTTGGAATTGGTCACGTGACTTTTCGTACGAATCTTCCTATGCTGTAAATATTTTAAAACACTTTTTGAAATTAGCTCGTTTGTAGTATTTTCTATGAAAAATTACACCTAACTCGTATTCATTGACTAGTTGGTACTTGGTAGTGACCCTGCCTACGAGGCTGGAGGTTCCGGGTTCGAATCCCGGCGAGGGCATTATTTGTCTATTTATTTATCACAAATTTTTGTTCCTTGATCGTCGTTGCCATCAATGTATTTAAGTATCTACGAGTATATATATGTATTTATCTACCACATACACAATTCAAATTATACATATCGTCGCTTGGTACCCACATCACAAGCCTTAATTGAGCTTATCGTGGGACTAGGTCGATTTGTGTAAGATGTCCTGGGATATTTATTTATTATTATTTATTAATAATGCGGCGGCGGCATGGTAAGCCGCCTCCGCATTATTATGATGCCATCATTTTCCGCACTCATTCCTCAGGCATTATCGATTCCAGCAACTTGACATCTCTAAATAATGGCTCATTTTACAGTCAATGCTCCATTTTTCCTCCAAAATCGTTGTTTTACTTCCTAGCCATTCAACACGTAATGGTTACTACTTAAGGAAAATTCTTTACACAGCTTTGCATACGAAGTGTGGGTCTTTGTCAAAAACAATCACGTATATGGGGTGCTCTTTGCCATTCATAAATACTTGTTACATTAAGTAAATAAATATCATGGCACAATCTTACACAACTTAGTCATACTGTATATCTCTATTAAGGCTGATTGCACAAATTGTACAGTCACGTCTAATAATATCTAGGTATACATTTCGGAACGTATGTCAAAGGCATAAGGATCAAAATCGTATACATGTTATTAGAGCCGACCGTACATAGTTAAGGCCTTAAGGTGCATGCAGACCAAAAGAGCATTCGCTGTTCTATCCCCCACTCTACGAAATCAACGAATCACGTTTCGCGTAACGATCGAATTTCGTAGAAGGGGGATAGAACAGCGAATGCTCTTTTGGTCTGCATGCACCTTAAGTCAAAACAAAAATCACAATCGCGTCAATTGTGTAGAGGTGCATTTAGACCAAACGAGCATTCGCTCATTCTATCCCCCACTCTATCGAAATTCGTTCGTTACACAAAACTCGAATGATTCGTCGAAATTCGTTGTTTTCGTAGAGTGGGGGATAGAATAGCGAATGCTCGTTTGGTCTGAATGCACTTTTACGACAGTCAGCCATAGTAATTATAGTGTGTACTCTGTTCAACAACCTTTGTCAGACGAAAAACGCAACAAATTTTAAAAATATAGGCCTTTATTGTTGGTCGCTCATAGAAAATTTGGATTTGTCGCCTTTTTCACTGCCAAAAGTCCGTAACACAAAAATTACGGCACTAAATTTTGTTTTTATTAAATGCATTTTTAACATTGCATTTTTTATTTCGACCTACCTATTAAGGCTTGTGTCGTGGGTATCTACTAAACGGCATCGGAAAGGTGGCCAAAAAATTAGTGCTTTCCCGTTGCCTGAGATATCATCATCATACATCATCAGCCTGCAGCCTAGTAAAGACCACTGCTGCACATAGGTCACTCAGTAGTAGGTAGTAGTCATCATCATCATTATTTCAGCCATAAGACGTCTACTGCTAAACATAGGCCTCCCCTTTGGACGTGCACATACACTAGATAGAGGCAATCCATCTAATTCTTCAGGGTAGGCAGCGCATAGGCGATTTGGCCACTATGTCCATGGGCCTCAGATCCTGCTTTCCATCAGATGGGCTGAGAACTCAGTTATCTTCCTTCGTCACATAAAAAAAAACTTACTGCCGTCACCACGCGACCGACGGAGAAACGGGCCCCAGATGTATGATGCATTTGATAGGTATTTATAATATAAATAAGCACTTGATTTTGACCTTGGCTATCGGCATTTTGTTTACGCGCATACTTTACGTATCAGAAGTATTCTTAAGTTGGAGATCTGGTTAACTTGGATGTTTTCTTTTTTTTGTTAGGGTTCCGTAACCACATGGCATAGTCGGAATTACTGTTTAACCGACTTCAAAAAAAGAGGAGGGTCTCAATTCGACGATTTTTTTAGGGTGTCTGTGTTTAAGGTCCGACCGAGATCTCGGTCTCGGTCTCGGTCTCGGCATTCTCGGCCGAAAATCGAGCCGTGATATCCCTCTCGGCTCTTGGCCAAAAATGGCCGGGATTCGTAATGAGCTGTAATTGGCGAGCTTGACGCCATCTTGCGAACTTACTGCGAGTTTATTGGTGTCATATTGACATGAACTGACTTCAATTACACTTTAAAATGAACGGAAGGAATAATTTAGAGTAAGCGTCCCCTATCATACTATAGATAAAAATACCTAAAATTCGAATACCGGTTCTTGGGGTGCCTACAGAAAAAAAAAAACAAAAAAAGAAAATATCCAAAAAATCTTGCCTTATTTAGTTTGACGTTGGACTTACTATAGGTATTTGCTAGGGTTTTTTTTGTAATTTATACGTTTTTGTCCTTTCTACCAAGTCTCGGTCTCGGTCTCGGCCGAGAATTAAATTTATTCTCGGTCTCGGTCTCGGCCGAGACTAAAATATGGGTCTCGTTCGGACCTTAGTTACGTTAGTCGCTATACCTCCGAGAATCGTGAATCGACAGTCATTTTTTTTACCGGTGTAACTCCTAGATGGTCTCGTTTCGGAGAGCCTAGGTCTCCATTATCAAAGACGCCTCGCAAAAAACGGAAACAGTTCAAAAGATTTTCGGGACTTTTTTTTAACAACGCTTATGATTTGTCTTTCATTTCAATACTCAGATGTCATATATTTATATTACATTGGCCAGCCAACTATCAAATAAATTTGAGACCGGAAAAATTACATTGTTTGCTATAATATGGACGTGACTCCAAAGTTGATTGAATAATTAATCATTTGACAATTTTCAGAAATTCACCTATTTGACACCGGTAACTATGAAAACCTTTGTAAATAATCATCTAAAAGCTTCAAAATCAAATTTCAAGAAATTATTCGATGAATTATTCATTTAATCAACTTTGGAGTCCTATCCACATTATTGCGAACAATGACGCACATTCATCCGTCAGACCGATCTCTGCAAATAAGTAATACAGGGTGTTCGTGAGTATACCGACAGACTTGAAAGGTGTATTTCTGGCCATATTTTGAGGCTATAATGTCATATGAACTTTTCTGGATTCGGCCTTGTTTAAGAGATAATGACATGTTTTTCTAAAAACTATTTTCATCATAAGTCACTGAAAAATGCCTGCACGATTAAAATTCTTACACTAATAGTTTTTATATCGACATATTCATTGATTAAAGTTAGAGAAAATGAGAAAAAAAGCTTCAAAAAAATGTTCAACTAAAAAAATTATTAAAAATCCTTAATGAAAAAATTCTTTCCCTACAATTTATTACTGGTCATGTAGAAAAAAAATAAAAAAAAATTAAAAAAAAATTTTTTTTCTTCGTAAATGACATGTCACATATTTTTTTTACTTCTTCTGTCATCAAAAATGCATTGGTAAAGTCTATCGGTATACTCGCGAACACCGTGTATAGATAGTATTCGCAATTTTAGTGGAACCCTTTATTTCTACAAGGCTATCAACAAAAATAATCATTTCTTTTCACAATCATTTGCCATCTAGGCTTCCGTGAGCTCTAAAACTTTGTCGCAATAAGACAATGATACACTGCAATAGTAACTACTGTAACGATTGTTGTCGGTTAGAGCGGCAAGGTTGTATTAAAGCCGTGCGAAATATTTTCGTACTAGCTAGGTCGTTGACATTGCTTTTACTTCCCTAGTCTTATTTGGTGTTCATAAATAATGTATTAACCGACATGTTACTGATAATTTATGATTCTTATTACTATATACATAAGGCGCAAGACCAGTTAATTGTATTACGAGTATACTAAAACATCAGCTAAGCTATAGATAAAAAATATTAAAGAATTTGATTTGTTACAATATCTGGTGCATAGGAAGTGCACTTTAGATTTCATTCAGGAAATTGGAACGGGTGCTGTGACCGGGTGGCCTAGGTGCTATGACGTCAGCATGTAAACAACAGACGCGAGTTCCAAAATACTGCTTTGTATAGTAGTTATGAAATATATCGAAGACAACGTGCTCATAAATATCTAAGCGCTTACCGCGAACCACGAAGTGTTCCTTCTCTCTCGCACTTATGAATTTGAATGTAAGTGTGACAGGGAGGCAATACTTCGTTCGTGGTTTGCGGTAGGGGCTCTGAGCAGACTACTACATGTACAGTCAGCAGCAGATATTGCTAAGTAGTAACAGTATAGAATTAGGTAGAATTAGGCTTTGTAAATACTGTATTAAATAAGTATCTAAGCGATGCTCTTTGCATGTACTTGCATGTACTATTTGCACAACTGCATGCAGGTTGAATGCGATGAACCTATTTTAAATTATAAGACCTTGTAATTGTACCGTATTCATGCAATAAACAATTTTGATTTGATTTAATAAGCGGTGTTAATATTAATAACCAAATTATTTTTTAAAACAACCAACTTCAACCAATTTCTCCATGATCTTATCATCTGTGGTTTCGATCATTGGATTCCTATCATCAAATCCTACTTTCTGAATGCAAATTCTTGTAAAGGTGCATTTAGACCAAACGAGCTTTCGCTCATTCTATCCCCATATTTTAAAGACAAACGGGTCTTAATCGCGTAAACTTACGTTTAATTATATCCTGACGTTTCGGGCATGACGATGACGTTACACCCATGGTCGCAGGCAGACTCACGTTTGTCTTTAAAATACGAGTGATAATCGTGAAAGTTTAAATCAATATATTCTATCCTCATCTCTACGAAATTTGTTCGTTACACAAAACGTGATTCGTTTAAATTCGTTGATTTCGTAGAGTGGGGGATAGAATGAGCGAATGCTCGTTTGGTCTAAATGCACCTTAAATTATGAAAATTACCAAAAGCGCCATACCCTAGATAGATAGAGATCCCTCGATTTCTCCAAGATTTATATTTTATTTATGTAACGAAGGTAGACAACTGAGCTCTCAGCCCACCTGATGGAAAGCGGGAACTGAGGCCCATGGATAATATGGACATAGTGACCAAAAAATCGCCTATGCGCTGCCTACCCTGAGGACGTCAATGAATTGCCTCCATGCCAGTAATTACACCGGCAATCTTACCCCCAAACCGAAACACAGATTTAGCGGCAGGTTAACGGGTAAGGTGGGAGCTATCCGGGCGGACCCTGCACGAGGTCATGCCACCAGCAATATCAGCTGCTGACTGTATTCTAGAGTGTGTGTTGAGATATTTTTGATCGACGTGGCAGCTCCGATATATATCTGATGACGACTTCACAAGGAATACTTCTACAGGGTGAAATTAAAATCGTGAATCGTAATATGTTTTTCTAACTCTATGAATAACTAACAATTGGATGCCCCACAACACAAGTTACTTAGAAATAGTCATTTCTTTTTTTGGTGACATTTTTAATTTTAAAGGTGATTTTAAGAAATTATAACGATTATTGAAGCTATTCAAAACGTCAAATGTAACAAATATTATTAAATTTTTAACGAGATGACAAAATTGGCGTTATTAATTACTTCAATTTGAAGAGATAATTTAAATTATTCAATTAATTTGTCTTAATAATCCGTTTTGATATTCTAAAGCCAAAAAATACAAAAACACAAGCCCCAAAAAAAACATGTCCATTTTTAAGTAACTTGTGGGGTATTTAATCGTTAGTTGTTTATAGAGCTAGAAAAACATATTACAAATACAAATAAACACAAATACAAATAATTTATTCGTGGCAAATATAACAAGCATATTACGATGCACTATTTAAATTTCACCCTGTATAATTCCACATACATTCTTAAATACATAGATAACAAAGTATTGACAAACATGAGGCGACATGACTAACAACAAAATGTTTATTATAACATAAGCACTCAAAACTACTTATGCCCTCGTCGGAATTCGAACTCAGAACCTCGTAGCTTCGTAAACTATTACTACTTACTGACCTGCCTACGAAAAAACACAGTTCCGTAATATCCAGTCATGTCTAAGGAATGACTCACAATAGACCGCAACGTATCGAGAATTTCGAGATCGGTATACGGGCTCAACTACACTTCTTTATCTATAGATAAAATGACGATGTTTAGTTTTCATGATGATGACGGGCGAGGTACGGTCTAACAAGAGTCATCCCTTATAATTAGGTACCTACATAATGTTTATGCTAAACTATAAGCATTGCATTTTAAAAATCAATACTGATAATTTTAGCGAATTCCATACCTAATTACTCTTTTTATACGGAATTCTAAAAATCGCATTTAGTACTTACAAAGTTGTGAATTACAAAATATCAATACAAAATAATTATCTTAGGTCGTAACGAGAACCACAATTGACATGTTCCTACTCTGTCACATTTACGTACAAATATATAAGTGCAACAGAGAGGAATCACAATTCACGACCAACACGTCACTATCACCTTATCAGAGGATATGAGCATTACAGTGTTATTATTAATTAATAAACGAATCAACATTGCTTACAAACTATTACATATTTACCTAAATATTCTGTATGCTATCAAATACCTTAAACAAACTCAATGTACATATTAAAAACAACTATAGTAGTCACACTTAAAGATGTTATTTCAATACACGGAAATCGTGATTAAATAATCACGAGCGAAACGCAAACAATACATTCATTTCATTAACCTAAGGAAAGATATCGCTAACGCACGTCTGACTGAGATCGGAAAAATGGTGGTGAAAATTGCGGTTGTTACCGGGTCAAATAAAGGGCTTGGATACGCTGTGGTCAAAGGACTGTGTCAAAAATTTAATGGAATCGTATATTTGACATCAAGAGACGAAGAACGAGGCAAAGAAGCGGTAAGAAAACTAGAAGAATTGAACTTGAAACCTAAATTCCATCAACTTGACGTAACTGATGAACAAAGCGTGGAAAGGTTCGCTAACTTTTTAAATTTGGAATACGGAGGCTTGGACGTTTTAGTCAATAATGCCGCTGTGATGGACTTGGGACAACTTTATCCAGACTACGAAGGGGCGAAACGGAATATAGACGTGAATTTTAAAAGCTTGTTGACAATCGAAAAACACCTCTTCCCCTTATTAAGAGATGGCGCTAGGGTCGTGAATGTGTCAAGCGCTTGCGGGCATCTGTCAAATTTGAAAAACGAAAAGTGGCTTGAGAGATTGCAAAATAAGAATTTGACCACAGAGCAACTCAATCATTTTGTCGACGAATATTTGGATAGTGTGAGAAACGGAACGTTTAGGAAAGAAGATTTTGCGGATGAAGGAAAACATGCAGAACATAGAGTATCCAAGATTGCGTTGACAGCTTTAACTATGATACAGCAAAGGAAGTATTTTGACAGGAATATTTCTGTCAACGCCGTGCATCCGGGACATGTCAAAACTGACATGGCAAAGGGTGGGGGTGTTTCCGAGCCTGACGAAGCGGCTAAAGTCATACTTTACCTCATTTTGGACGCGTCGCCGAACTTAAAAGGCACTTTCATGTGGCATGATCGAAAACTGGTTGATTGGGCTGATGTTGATGGTGATTATTACTACAAATGTGAATTTTAAGACAAGACAGACATAAACGATTTTGTTTAAAATTGTTTTTTTTTTTTAAGAATGATGTACGATCCACTACATTTCTTCTACTACCTTTCTATCTACCTACATTTAAACGGCTATTCTTATTTAAAACTAAAATGTTTCTATGTATGGAATCTAAATCTATCCGTTCAGTACTTGACTCAACACTACTTTAATCAAAATAGAATCCGTTTCTTAAGAAGGATTCACTGTGTTAACGGGTAAAGACGCGATGCAAGTAGATATATTATTATTGCCATGTAGAACGTATCCACACAGTATACAGAGAGCATAATATCTTTCATGCCTTCATTTTACGAACAGTTTTAGTCAAGACACGATCATGTGGCATATTTTTTTCATCAAGGTTTGATTTCCAAAATGTTAAATAAGTAATATTTATAAACGCGCCATCTATTGTACAACAGCTGAACTTCTACCTGACTTACCGTTCTGACGTATGACAAAATACCGTGAAACGAAACGCAATTTTGATTTTTTGACAGATACATTCTTTCTTGACAGCTGACAGTTGCAGTGTGTGACTGTGACACTAGAACACTCCTGTATATTCCGTTCATGGGTGTGCTTTTACAAATTTATTATTCCATCCAATTTTCGTGACAGTGAAATAGTGAATTAAACCGCTAAACCTCAAATTCGTGAATGAAAACGTCCTTTAAACTGCTCAAGAAATAAATTACTCTACTCGCATTCACACCATTTCCAATCGGTAAGTGTTTATCGGAATTATTTTGCAATAAAGTTCAGAATTCATGTTATGAAGAATGGAATATGCAGTTTATACGTAGTAAGTAAGAATAGTAAACAAATTGGCTCAGCTGTGTTTAGTCTTTGCAGATAAGATTGTGGTTATGAACAGAAATAGATTCAAGTTTATACCTTGACCTAGCTTCAAACATTAGTATTCCGACTGCGGTATTGCGCAGACCGTCTTGTTCGAAATT
Source organism: Thaumatotibia leucotreta (assembly GCA_025490895.1). NCBI lineage: Eukaryota > Metazoa > Arthropoda > Insecta > Lepidoptera > Tortricidae > Thaumatotibia > Thaumatotibia leucotreta. Next base: position 49,856 of record JALPQI010004826.1, read on the forward strand.
CGAAATATAGAACACTTTTTAATTATGTTTTTTTATCAAACTGCAGTGATTATTTTGTGCCAGAGACATTGCAAAAAAAATATATAAATTGTGTGTGGAATAAAAAAACTGTGTTCAATCCTAATAAATTCGCATTACTAAAATAATTTAGTGCAGTAGCGTAAATACAGATCAAATGTTTCGAACTATCAAACAGACATATTAAAGACTAACAGATATGTGTCCTATATCAAGGTTGATCTAATTTTAAACCAGTAAATGTTGTCACATAGTGGCAAAACACTCATATGTTATGCTTCTTTAGTAACAGTAACTTCCCATTGGCAAAAACAGCATCATGAATATTGCAAATATTAAAAAAATAAACAGTTGAACTTTCAGTGCACATGACATAATATTTTGGAGAGACCGAGGAGGTCTCTATAATATTTAGATGTATAATTTTTAATTATGTTGGATTTTTATACAAATTCCATTCTTGTAAGCTGTTGTGCTGTTATACTGAAAAATATGCTTTAATAATTATTTTGACAATACATAATATGCAATGGCCTTAGGCAAGGAAACAGCATTTAAATTAATATTAGCATATTAAAAAGTTTGTAAAATCGTATTAGAAGATAATATTGAATTAATATACAAAACTCTCGCTCCATTCTGAAGCCAATAAAATGCTTGTATGCTTGGTGCGTTCAGAGCATATCAGAGTTTGGTAAAAAGTACTATGATTACTCCTTCCGATTACATTTGTACATGTATGTTGTGATGTAGTTTACTAAGTACACATGAAAATTAATTGACAGAAATATTTAATGAGTTTAACAGAATTAATGAATCTCCAGTCAGGTCTGTGATGTAAAGTAACATTTCATCATGCAGGACCACAGAATGCAGTCACTGACATCTTATGCAGATGTGGCAAATTTATTCTATTGCATACATGAAGCATATCTCTATGATTAATGCAAAAATCAAACAAGTAAAACTTGAATAGCTGGGTCATTGACAGATTTAGGTTATCGTCTTTTCAGTAGACATACTTAAAGTTAAGGAATTCATATACTAATTTTAGGATAAAACATTTAACAGTACAACTAGGTTCCCCGGTCTACAACCTTAAGTAATAAAATTTGACCACAGAGTCAACTTTTGTTTTTCCGACTATTTATTATTTAAATTAAATTTATGTTAATTTATATTGACAAGCATAATGTGGATTCTTATGGATTGACTACAATGTAATTTATATAGTAATTTAATGTTGTACAAATGAATAAATCTAAATCAATGACCCATCCGTTTTCTGGTGTTATGTGAGCTATGTGAGTGAACATCAGATAATTAATATCGTCCAAAACTAGTCAATGAATGAACAGAATTACCCAATCAAATCTTGACATTGATCCAAGGTCCATGCAATGTATATTGTATAATCCCCATAAAACACCTATATTAGTCGATACATTGTCCCTATCTACCAAATACAATCAAAGTGACAAACAAAAACTAAACATATTTTAAAAACAAACAGATCTTAATCGCGTAAACTTACGTTTAATTATATCCTGACATTTCTGGCATGATACACCCGTGGTCGCAGGCAGACTTAAGACCCGTTTGTCTTAAAAATATGAGTGATAATCGTGAAAGTTTAAATCAAGAACTAAACATTCAAACGTAAAACCGTGTGTGACGTCATGGCAGCGCGCACGATGGCCTCCTTCGCTGCGCAGGCGGCGCTGCGGTCTCGCTGGTCGAGCCTCATCGAGTCCACCAGCGTCGACGTGCCCGGCGAGGTCAGCGATGGCGTCCGCTCCGTCGTCGGCTGGCTGAAACAGGCGTGTTTAAAAAAAACTTGTTTCTAGATTTTTTTTCAAACCAACTTGTCAGAGAAAAATGCAAAGATTTTCGCAAGATTCACTGCTTAATTGGTTTGCTAGAATGTATCTGTATATTTATATCTCTCGATGTATGTAGTACTAGTGGCTTTTTTAGCTTAAGAGGTGCTCTGTCGACAAACGATCGGCTTAAACCGATCGGTCTTCGACACACCTGATAGCGTCGTTCCCTGTGATCGCGATGGCGTCTCTGCGCAAGGGGTGCTGCGCCCTCGCTGAGGTAGTGACAGAAGCTTTATTTGTTTTTATTTTTATTTGCTCCATCTCTTGATGATCGACCGGTTTATATCGATGGTATCCACTACGTCGTTGACTGAAACAGGCGTGATTTTTTAATCTTGCAACCATCTTGTTTCTAGTTTATCAAACCAACTTGCCAGAGTTGCGAAAGGACTCCGCCAAATTCACTGCCAAATTGGTGTGCTAGAATGTATCTGTATGTTTATATCTCTCGATGTATGTAATGCTAGCGGCTTTTATTAGCGCTCTGTCGATGTCGACAAACGATCGGTTTAAACCGATCGGTCGTCGATGCGCCCAATAGCGTTGTCTGTGCAAGAATAAAGTGACGCGACATCTGTCCGTTTAAATACAGTAAAACTGCGATAAGGTGCCTGCAGTATACTGTCGTTTTACTCTCTAAGCCCGCTGGTCGAACAACATTCGGGTCCACCAGCATCGATGTATCTGGCGAGATTAGAGATGAGAGATGATCGATGGAGCGATGATTTTTTTTCCTGTACAGCGTGACAAGTATGGGGAGTGTAACAAACGCTTGACACTCCCCAACAGGGCCGGATTTAGGGTGGGGCAACCGGAACTACAGCCCCGGGACCTCCACGAAAGAATTTCGAAAAAAAAAATTTAATTCCATATAGTAAATATTTTTTACGCTGTTTTCACTTATAGAAAATTTTCTTTCGCTGTTCTACCTTGCAAACGGCTAGTGTCAGTTTTCTTTCTTTTTCTTGTAACCGTCAAAAGCCCTTTGCCCTTTTATTTATATGTTTGTTAAATAATAAAATATCTATACTTGTTTCTACAAAAAAATATTTACTGAGAAACTTGATAGAAAAAAATTGTCTAGTTATTTTGGAAAATAATTGGGGGCCAGGGGGACTCCACTCTTTGTTGCCCCGAAGCCTCTCAACCTCTAAATCCGGCCCTGCTCCCCAAGCGATCCAAGCATGTTAGTATCACGAGTGTCACGAATATGTCAAGCTATAAGTCTTGCAAACCAACTTGTCAGGAAGAGGCAAATTGAAAATGTAGGCGCAATTGGCTCTAGAAACATTTGAATTCCGCGCCGTTTTTACTGCCAAATTGGTCTGCTAGACTAATTCTTGATGTAGGTATGGACCATCTCTTTAAGGTCTTCGCACACTATAACAACTCCACGCCAACGCGGCAACAACTCTACACATACTCACGTTGAGTAGTCAACTAGTTGATCCACCCAATGGTCACTAGTGGACAACGCGGTGTCAACGAGTGGGCAATGAAAATGGTTGCTCGATACACGTCAGTCGCAAACGCATAGTCGTTGCGTGGACAACGTATGGTCGTTGCGTGACAAACGAGTCGGGGTTGACCTTTAGTGTACGATGCGTAGGCCACTCGTCGTACAGTACTTTAATATAATTTTTTGAAATTAAAACTTGAACATATGACACAGGGCTTCAATTTCAATGATTGGACTCGAGTCGAGTGGGTGTGGAGTTGATATAGTGTGCGAAAACCTTTAATTAGGTAAGGGTAGCTCCATCTTTCGACAAGCGAACGGTTGAATCCGGTCAGTTGTCAATTTTGACACCAATGTCGTTGGTTGGTAACCTACAACTTACGGTCTATTTCACAATTCCCGGGTAAATTTATCCGTAAGATAAACTTATCACTTTACTTTTCCTCGGGCATGTGAAAGACAAGGACAACTATCATTTATCTGACAGATATTTTTGTAAAGGGATCGCGAATCAGACCTTTATAATTTTTTTCATCTAGATGTTGTATTTCACAAGTATTATTTGAAGCGGCATGATTGTAATGTATTTGCATTAGTACATGTATTTGTATAAGGTGTATTTAGCCTGACAGTCAAAGACAAAATAAGGTGGACACAAAAATGTTCAAAAATATTTTCCAGTGCACTCTAATTCTGTGTAATAAGAACGTCGTAACATATTTATGAGCGGATTCTTTCGATACTTATTTTTGCACTTGACTGTACAATAAGTACAAAAAAGCAGTAATAATGTCAATTATCTTTTTTATACAGCATTACAATAGGCAAAGGCGGCTTTATGGCATTATCTGCCAGTCAACCATAAATTCGAAATGATATAATTTATCTAATTATTGTCCCAGCTGTCACACAAGCGCGATAAAGCAACCAACTATTGTAGTCTACATATAGGTTCACATATATATCAATATCATACATGACATACATATAGGTTCAAAATGTCCACCTTATTTCAATACTATAAGTTTTAAAATGCACATTATTTATAAATTTTACTCATCAGTAGTATCCAAAAACAAGAAAACAAATATGGCTGACTGACGTCTTTGGGCTTGTCCATTAATCACGTCATACGATTTTCGCCTATTTTAGACCCCCCCCCCCCCCCATGGTGATACTTGATGATATTTTCAGGACCCTCCTAAAATTGTACACATGACAAAATTGCGATTTTCAATATAGATATTAAAAAATGTGATCCGCAACGAAATAATCTAAGCACATTCCTATAAAATATATTTAGACATCAAAATACTCCAGATCTTTCTATAACTGTACATCTAACTCGTGCGAATTGCGGCCCCCTATAACGTTCAAGGTCAAAAAGATGTAACCGACTTTAAGCCATATTCCCTAGACATAGGGTCGTTAGATACGTTCGGTGGGATACGTTTGACAAGTGCGAAATAGCCAGGGTTGTCAAGGTTGAGTTATTGGCGTGGCGTTCTCAGATCGCAATATAGTCCCATACGCATAGGGTTGTCGACTAGACTGGCAGTAATAAATAAAGAAATAAATTAAACTATGAAAACGGATAAACTCGCGTATATTAATTAAATGTAACTTCATTCCGACGTTTACTAGTAATGAATAACTAGCTTAATCCATAACCCTTAAATTGATTGTCTGTGGTTTAGTATATTTTTCTTTGTGGGTATTTTGTACTGTACTTATCTTTCTTATTTTGATGGAGGTAGATCTATCAAATTTCCTCCATTGTCAGTCGCCTGTAAAGTGTTCGAAACGTCGGAATGAAGTTAAAGTTAATTAATATACGCGAGTTTTCCGTTTTCATAGATTTATTTCATGAGTAATCCTCGCGGTAACCGAAGAAAATTTTAGTCCGAGACCTAAGTTTTTAGGGTTCCGTAGTAAACTAGGAACCCTTATAGTTTCGCCATGTCTGTCTGTCCGCAGCATAGCTCAGTTGCCGTTAGTACTAGAAATGTGCAATTGGTACAGGTATACTTATTAATCACGCCTACAAAGTGGTAGAATAAAAAGTAGTTTTTTTCGGGTAGCTCCCCTAGTTGTGAAATGGGGATTTTTTATTTATATTGTGGGGTACGTTGAATAAATAGGTCTTTCAATAAGGGTCCCAAAATAAAGTTTTTTTCTAAAGTGTGCCAATCACCACACATTTATTGATTGATGATCGGCAGTATCGTCATAGTAGACTACTGCGATCGCCAACCCGCTTGCCCAGCGTGGGCATTTACTTCTTAATGCGTCCATACGCATAATAGGAGAAGCCTTTATGCAGTTAGAGACTGATTATAGGCCGATGATTACTTTGATGATGTGAGGAAAGCAAATAATATATGTAGCCCTTCTATAAATACTCAGCTGCAAAAATGGATTCGTGAATAAATTGGTTGCAACACTTGCAACGTTTTAATATTATTCTCGAATCCGTGGAGATATCCCAAATTTCAAACTGGTTGTTACAAAAACCAGTGCAGTTAATCAAAATCCTAACAACCTAACCTATGCCATTTTCGGATTTGTCCCAAATCGCCAATTTATGGCGATGTTTTATTCTCTTAGAGAAGTATTGATCAGGTCGCCGATGACATCGATTAAACACCAGGCTAAATCACTATCCTGATCTAAAACCGAAACGTTAATAAAGTTTTGGACAACCCTGGCACGGCGCATATATTTGCGTGTCAGTCGGGATCGACAAACTACCTGTTAACTTCGTAACCCCACCTCGGGTGACCTGATATATTCGGGCAAATCAACTAGTTCTGCCTTTCCTTATGTATTCGTATCCTTACATTTCTGGCATCCGTTTACATATAAATAACCCTATGAAATAAAACTTTAGCCAGACTGTAAAATGTATAATTATTGTTCTCTAAGTTTTGCCGTGTGGTGACGGCAGTAAGAATACATTTGTCACCACCCCAACTCCTCCTGCGGGTGTCGTAAGAATCGACTTAAGGATTGAAGTGTCACTGACCATTATTTGATAAAGATTGATGATGGGCAGCAGCGTCATCATAGTGGACACATTACTGCGATCGCCAATCCGCTTGCCCAGCGTGGCGATTATGGGCATTTACCTCCTAATGCGTCCATACGCATAGTTAATAGGAGAGACCTACGTCCAGCTGTGGACTATGATAGGCTGATGATGTATGATGCGATGATAAGTTTTTCGCTTTATGGCAATTCTGCTTAGTAATTCATGTCGCCATGGTACGGTTGTTAGGATATTCGGATATACTCGTATGCTATTTTCATTTGAGTTACTTTAGTATATTTATTTATTTTAGATTATGCATGGTTATTTGCTTATGCTAATTATTAGTCTCTAAGGCTTTTCTATTGATTGAAATTGTTAAATTACATTCGATAGATTAGCAATGCACCAACGAGAAATTCCCGAAATTGAGAATATTGTCAATGGCAATTTGCATGAAATTTACAGTAATTTTAGGCATTGAGAATGTTCTGCATATTGTATATTGCTAGATTGTGGCTACTATTTAGTTTATAGTAAAGGAAAAATTGTGAATACACTGCTATATTACTGTCTTTTTAGCGCTAGATCTTGATAGATTAGAAATGATTAAAAAGGTTTCAAAAAATCATTGGGTTGACAGCACCATTAATGAACAAGCACACAATAATGTACACTCGTTCTTATTGTAAAGAAGCTAAGAGTAAAGGTGCATTCAGACCAAACGAGCATTCGCTATTCTATCCCCCACTCTACGAAATCACGTTTTGTTATATATTTAATTTCAATTTCAATAGGTCTGAAAGACGGCTGTGATGATTAAGGCGGATATGATTTGTTACTAAAATTTGAACAGAACTCAATTAAGCTGATTGTGTTTTAGTATAACGTACAAATGGGTAGGTACTTAATTTTTGTAATACATTATATCATTTTGAAATAAGTATTTTTTTTTCCTAAACCATTACTCATTATTTTATATAGCAGTCGAGTAAGATAACATGATTTTTGGCAACCCTATCGAAATTACATCAAATGTATGAAACTAACTTCAGATCGTTGCCTGTCTTCGCCTACCAGCGTTTTCTTTTAAATAGGACTTATTGACACTAGTTAAAGTTCAAAATCGAAAAGCACGTTAAAAAATAATATTAAGCTAACTGGAGGTAACTGCATATTTTATCTGTATTTGACGCTTAGGCATACTGTAGGCGAAGACAGGGCATTTTGCCTATACTTCGCCTACCACCTTTGGAATCCAATTGTATCAAATCCTAAGCAAAATTTAGGGCTTAAGTTACAGTATACTAAAGTTCAAAATGGATAATATCGTTATTTGATCTCAACAAGCAAAAATGCATGGATTTCTGTAAAATATTTAAATATAACTGCCAAAACCCAAGTGAAGATACGGAGTTTTACGGTAACGATTGAATTTCGTAGAGTAGGGGGTTAGAATAGCGAATGCTCGTTTGGTCTGCATGCACCTTAAGGCATTTGTTTTGCAACAGGCAATTTACAACCGTAAGTTCATAGGACTAAGATGTGCCATCACTGGTATACTCCATTTCAAATACCACTGCAAAGTTTTATGTGGCATCGGGCCATGTTATTTGAAATGGAGTATACCAGCTAAAAGAAGAACATTGATTAAATCACTACTAATTATGAAAGCTTTCGGTCTTATGGCTTCGTCTATAAGATCGACAGGAACGAACGATACTTGCTTTGTATCTCCTAACCAGACATCGGATTCCTTGGGGTAAATCTTCTTGACAGCTAGGGATAACCTATATCGATAAATCATCTATCGATATTAGTTTTAAATACTAGTGATCACACAAAGGTTTGCTTATAAAGTATTTTTTGTGTTAAAAGAGTACATGCAATAAAATAACAACTAAATGTTCTCATTCTTATTGCAAACGTTTTTAAAAATTTTCTTGTCACAAATTAATTTCTTCATAACTGTTAACGCCTGGTAACATTGGCACCGGCGTTGACCAATCCAGACGACCGTCGGTAGCGAATGAGAGGGCTCCCAGAGCGCGACGACAGCGCCCAGGTTGCGCGCACTCGACACCACAAAAAGCGGAGCACCGAGCCCACAACTCCCTCTTTCCTTCTAACCACTGAAGCCGCCGCACGTGTCCTAGACATAAAAAGAACCTCTCGATTGTACTTATCCATAAATAAAAATGGTAAACTATTACAAGTAGTTTTACTTAAAGGCTCAAACAATAACTGTCCCATCTTTTATTGTTGAAACTTAAACCCGTGCTAAATTACTTCAGGTTGCTTTCTAAGCTCTTCTATTTTTTGAATGCGCATTATTTATTTTCACTCAAAAATTTAAAATGATTAAAGATGCTGTGTGTGAAGTGTGACTTTCATACTTGTCTTCAGACCAGTATACATAGTTACAAAAAATACATACAATGTTGGGGGCGGTCACTAGTATGTAAAACTAGTATCGATAAATGAGTTTATCGATATAGGAAGTCCCTAGCTGTCAAGAGAATTCGCCCCACGGAATCCGATGTCTGTCTAACTTATAAAGCCGATTAGTACCTGACAAGTGATACTTTGCTAAGTTAGGAGTCGTTTATGAATAAAGTTGTTAAAGTGGCAATATAATGGTTTACAGGCGTCGTTGGAAGTCCGACAAGTGGGCCGACGAGCGGTCAACCAGCTGTCCGGTCGTGGTATGGACGATGTTCTCATCATTCACTACAACGATGTCTACAACATTGAACAAACTACTAGTAAGTGTCACCTTGGTTGGTCCGTCAGGTCCCGGCGAGCCATAGATATATGAAAGAGAGAGATTCGTAACGAAGCGAAATCGTAATGAGTCTAGGTGTCTCCGAGGTCGGGCCTTTGCCACGCTGTGATTGGCTAAAGCGCGGAGTGGGGCTACCATATGACGCGGTTACAACCGTCTAAATAATTTACATACCCTTAATAAACATAATGTTATCTTCCGTTTCCGCGATGGTCACATATTATTTAAATAAAACAATTTCAATCTTCGAGAACGGTTATTGTAAGAGGCTCAAAATAATGAATATACGCGATATACGGCATCGGGCATGGACCATGTGCTCATCGATTACAACGATGTCTACAATAAACTACTAGTAAGTGTCACCTTGGTTCACCCGTGTCCAGCGAGCGGTCAAACTGTCCGGTCGGGCATGGACCATGTGCTCACCGACTACAACGATGTCTACAACATTGAACAAACTACTAGTAAGTGTCACCTTGGTTGGTCCGTCAGGTCCCAGCGAGCGGTCCTGTCCGGTCGGGCATGGATCACATGCTCATCGACTACAACGATGTCTACAACATTGAACAAACTACTACTAAGTGTCACCTTGGTTGACCCGTGTCCAGCGAGCGGTCAAACTGTCCGGTCTACTACGTCCGGACTACAACGATGTCTACAACATTGAACAAACTACTAGTAAGTGTCACCTTGGTTGACCCGTGTCCAGCGAGCGGTCAAGCTGTCTAGTCGGGCATGGACCATGTGCTCATCGACTACAACGATATCTACAACATTGAACAAACTACTAGTAAGTGTCACATTGGTTGGTCCGTGTCCAGCGAGCGGTCAAACTGTCTAATCGGGCATGGACCATGTGATGTGCTCATCGACTACAACGATGTCTACAACATTGAACAAACTACTAGTAAGTGTCACCTTGGTTGGTCCGTCAGGTCCAGCTTGCGGTCAAACTGTCCGGTCGGGCATGGTCCATGTGCTCATCCACTATAACGATGTCTACAACATTGAACAAACTACTAGTAAGTGTCACCTTGGTTGGTCCGTCAGGTATCCGACGAGCGGTCAAACTGTCCGGTCGGGCATGGACGATGTTCATCCACTACAACGATGTCTACAACATTGAACAAACTACTAGTAAGTGTCACCTTGGTTGGTCCGTCAGGTGTCTGACGAGCGGGCAACCAGCTGACCGGTCGGGGTATAGACGATGTGCTCATCATCCACTACAATGATGTCTACAACATTGAACAAACTACTAGTAAGTGTCGCCTTGGTTGGTCCGTCAGGTGTCTGACGAGTGGGCAACCAGCTGACCGGTCGGGGTATAGACGATGTGCTCATCATTCACTACAACGATGTCTACAACATTGAACAAACTACTAGTAAGTGTCGCCTTGGTTGGTCCGTCAGGTGTCTGACGAGCGGGCAACCAGCTGACCGGTCGGGGTATAGACGATGTGCTCATCATTCACTACAACGATGTCTACAACATTGAACAAACTACTAGTAAGTGTCACCTTGGTTGGTCCGTCAGGTCCCGGTGAGTGGACAAACTGTCTTATCACCAAGCCTTTCGTTCACATATTTTTTTCGTTAAAATTAAGGACATTTATTTGTATTCAGGTAAAAATATATCTGCGAACGTGTTTCACAATACGTGTCAAAGACGTCAAATACTATGGAAAGTCAACCATTTTTGTTTGTATTCTACCGACGATTAGTACCTATACATACAATTTTTGACAAAAACTTATCTTTTATATAATATTTTTAGTATACTTATTTTTTTAAGTTGTTCTTATCTTTAGCCGTGTGGTGACCTCAGTAAGAATACATTTGTCACCATCTCAACTCTTCCAGCGGCTGTCGTATGAGTCGACTAACTAAGCGATTGAAATGTCACTGGCCATTCTTTGATAGAAAATTTATTTGATTTTAGGAATTATAAAATTCCAATAAAAATCAACTTTAACCATTTTCGATGTTTCCACATTCAATTGATTGTCACCCGAAGTAAGCTTAATCCTTGACTGCCTTAGTCGTACTAATTTAGATAAATAATTTTAACACAAATAACTTAGTTATGTCAAAAGATAAAATAATGTCGAGTGGAAGTCTCTAGCTAAATTTTGTTCGTGCCGCCGTGACTTCTATGTCTGGTCATCATAGTGGACACATTACTGCAATCGCCAATCCATTTGCCCGGCTTGGTGATTAAGGGCATTTAGCTCCTAATGCGTCTATACGCATAGTTAATAAGAGAAGCCTACGTCCAGCAGTGGAGCGAGATGATGTAGACAATGTGTGATGCTTATCTTTAGGAATCGTAGTAAATAACCCAATTGTGTCCACAGAAACAGAACCGGTGGGCGGGGCACTTCGGTTCAGCACGGCCGTTAAGGCGCTGCAACACCTGAATCCGCTGGTTCTCTTCAGCGGGGATGTCTTCTCGCCCAGCATGTGTGAGTACACCTTAACCCTTAAATGCATGAATTTTTCTTTTCGTTCCAAAAATAAAATCTGCTTACCTAATGGCGTCTAAAACACGAGAAAAATAGAAAAATAAATCTGTGGACTTTTTCTTGGTGAAATTTTTACTACTAATCAAAATTTCGATACATCATACATTATGCATTTTTTTGCAAAATCATGCATTATAAAATTTATAAAATATGCAAATATTGTTTACTTTTAGATTGGAGTATATTAAGTTCAGTAATTGTAGAAACTTTGAGGTATGCATCACAAAATTCTAATAATAAATAATTTCTTACTTAGTTAAAAACGGCTAAACACAAGCAACGAAAACAAATTTCTGCCATCTTGCTTATAAAGACACGTAAGTTTTTTTTTTAATATAGTTACGCCAGCGAATAAGGAATAAATTTGAAAGTTCATTAAGTTTCCTTGCAAAATCATCCTTAAGAACATAATATACATATCTAGTTTTCAAACATCAACTACGTTTTGGTTATGTACGATACATCGTACACTATGCATTTAAGGGTTAACACTTTTTTAAAAAACTTATGTACGAAATATCATTTAATAATCACAAGTGCTTTACGGTGAAGGAAAACATCGTGAGGAAACCTGCACCTGCGAAGAAATTCAAGGGTCGATGTGAAGTCCGCAACAAGTACTGGGCCAGCTTTGGGACCACACAAAATAGGCACGTTTGATGTCGAGTTGCGGAAAACAATGGCCAAAATACTACTACTTACTACTACTACTACACCTTAACACTTGGTCTGTGCAATATTGCGTAACTAGCACTCTTAAAAAACAGTTCCAAGTCAATTCCAATAAAATTTACAAAGTCCCAGTGATTTTCGCCCCCTGTCTTAGGCCCTGCAGTGTTATTCACTAAGGAAACCGCCTTGCTGTCAGCGCTGTGTCAGCGCTGCGGCAGCGTCAAGCCTAAAAATGGTATTCACTAATGCACTTTAAACGACACTAGTGCTCGGCGACAAATGCGGTGTGAGCTGGAACTACACACTACACTGCGTCGAGAGTTTGACGTTTAATGTACGAACTTCGTATTCTCTAACGAAAAACAGCGACGAACTCGCCCACAACCTCGCTCACAGCCTCGATTCCTAATGTCAAATAAAACAGCTAGGATTTTAGACAAGGCTGTCTCGACGTCGAGCTCGTTGACGAACGCAGCGTCGAATGTGTGAATGAGAGAATAGCATAGCTGGTTTTTCTGACCGGTGACGCGAACGAAACATTCGAACATCGTCGGTGGCGGACACGCGTCGGTCGTCGGCCAGAAAAACCAGGGCCTTAGAGCTCATTTTTCAGTTCGGCGACCGTTTTCTAGTCGTAATCCATTACAAAATCAATAAACTTCCAAATGCGATAGAATTTTGGTATTTTATGTTCAGTACCTATGAATCTGACAGCTGTTTGGACCGCGCCTAGGTAGCGCGGGCTGGTGGCAGAAAAAATATCGAAAACCGTCATTATGTACATTTTATTTGGAATCGACCAATTTTCCATTAACGAATGTAAAATCCGTATTAGAATTCATTACTTCAAATACCTGTAATAGTAGATTACATGCCAAGGCCGTTTAAATGGGAAATGTCTCGGATGACGTGTAATTGTAGGCCGAGGCCGACAAACATGAGATCCGAGGCTTTCCCATTTAACGGCCGAGGTGTGTATATTATTTTTCTGCTCAACGGAGCCGGCAGGCGGCAACTTAGTTTAGCGCAGAGGCCGACAAAGTGCTGTTCGCCGGCCGGAGGGCAGAAAGGTTGATTTTTGTGTATATATGCAATATTTTGAGTGCTAGAGCGGTATTGCACTATCCCTGACGATATGCGCAAAAATAGCGGCGAATTTGCCGTCATAGGGAGCCATAGCACAGCTGTTTGATAGTGTCTAAGAAAATATATTAAATAATAACGTTATATATGTTTTACAGTGAGTACATACACGAAAGGAGAGCAGATGGTTCCAGTCCTAAACGAAATAGGGACACATTGTGCAGTATTCGGAAACCATGATTTTGGTAAGTGATTTGATTGTTTAATGTATAGTGCAAAACCGTTATGTTTAGTGTATATCCAATCGATATAGTTATCATCAAAACGATTCGTTTATCAAAACAACAAAACGTAATATATTCTAAAAAGTACGGATTATTATATTGTTTTGTTTTTGTAATTTTAATTGCACAGTAATTACCTAGTTTTTGTATGTAATTCTAGATTTCGGCCTAGAAGTCCTATCCGGTCTAGTCGCTCAGTGCAACTTCCCCTGGCTGATGTCGAACGTGATCGACAACGAGACCGGCCGTCCCCTGGGCGACGGCCGCATCACGCACGCTCTCTTGTGTAACGGACACAAGATTGGCCTCATAGGGCTAGTGGAACAGGTGACGTTATATTAATATTATTATTTTCGTAGGGTTCTAGACTTTGGCGTATCACATCACACACATCAGCCTATTTCAGTCCACTGCTGGACGTAGGTCCTATTACTTATGCTTTGGCCTATACTTGATTTTTATAGATATTGCGGACAATTTAAACAAACAGTTGAAAGAAACAAATATAATCCCGCACTATTTTATTATTTTCGTGATCTAGGGAAATCTATAGGGAATAGTCTATTTACTTATTTATTCTCTACCCTTACAACTATTTTTACAGGACTATGCGTAAGACAATAGTGTAACTACATCTACTTTATCTATCTATACATTAAATAACACATAAATTTAGCAGATTCCACACGTATAGTGAAAATAAAACACATTTAGAATACAAGGTTTGTTTACATTGCTCGCAACTTCTATAAGAATGAAATAGTAGTCCTGTGAACACTAGTCGCTCAGTGCAACTTCCCCTGGCTGATGTCGAACGTGATCGACAACGAGACCGGCCGTCCCCTGGGCGACGGCCGCATCACGCACGCTCTCTTGTGTAACGGACACAAGATTGGCCTTATAGGGCTAGTCGAACAGGTGACGTTATATTAATATTATTATTTTCGTAGGGTTCTAGACTTTGGCCTATCACATCACATACATCATCAGCCTATCTCAGTCCACTGCTGGACGTAGGCCTCTCCTATTACTTATGCTTTGGCCAATACTTCATTTTTATAGATATTGCGGACAATTTAAACAAACAGTTGAAAGAAACAAATATAATCCCTCACTATTTTATTATTTTCATGATCTAGGGAAATCTATAGGGAAAAGTCTATTTATTTATTTATATTTACGTTATTTTGTATAGGTACATACTTCATTTTTATAGATATTGCGAACAATTTAATTAAACAAACAGTGCCATGAAATATAATCTAGCACTATTTTCATGATTTAGGAAAATCTAAAGGTAAATGTTGATTAATTGAAACAGGCGTTACTTTGCGGAAGTTCATTCTTTAGGTAAATGTTGATTAAATAACATATAGATTTAGCAGTTTTCAATAACGTACGCTGAAAATTAAACACATTTTTAACGCTCGCTCTGCTGCGTAACGGCCACAAGATTGGCCTCATAGAATAGGATGCTTAGCCAAGTTGCCAATCGCTAGCGCTTAATCGTCAATCGCAGCTAAATTTCTTTGTCGCTCTAATATGAAAGAGTGACAGAGAGGGAAAACTACGATACGCTACTAAGCGCTAGCGCTTGGCAACTTGGCTAAGCATACAGGTGACGTTATATTTACGTTACTTTGTATACGGTTCCAGATTTCGGCCTATACTTCATTTTTCGGTCATTGTCAAATTAGTTTTACATCTAATTACCGTTAGCCGACGATGTGACACTGAAAAAAGTGTCATATTAATAGGAATATTAGAACTGGAATTCCATTGGAAAAAAATTGGCTGCGCTTGGTAATTAAATCCAGACCTATACCAGTAATTGGAGTTCGAGGCCAAAGATAGTATGAAAATATTGCCACAGTAATAAAATGTTCTTACATTAGTAAATCCTTATTTTCTAAGAACAGGCGTTGAGATATCTTATTTATTGGTAATTTTAATTCTTTAATTTATAGAAACAATATTATTTACTTATTTTCACGTAAATATAAGATATTTTAATAAAATTTAATTATCCGCAATTATTAGTAACAAAGTTGGTATTGCGCTTGTATCACCTCAGGTGTTAATAACATTTGGTACAACAATTTAACCACACATAAATTAAAACCCTATTTCTGCATACGTTTAGGAAATTCCAAAATATTACTTTGTAGCGTGCTTTATGTTCACATTTCGTATTCATAAAATTTTATTTTTCAAAGATACACCTGATTTCGTACATAATGACACATATTCGCCAGATAAAAAAAAAACATTGTACATTTTAGTCACATAAAAGCCGAGAGGCCTTTATGACGCCCAAATAATTAGTAAAAGAAAATGCTTAAAATATACCTCTTAGAGTATATAGTATAACCAACTTTGTTCCAACAAAAATCTGACAAAGGCATTTTAAACCTTAAAATAAGCGTCAGTAAGTTCAGCAGGACTCAACACTGATGGACTGGTTATAAAGGACTCTTGCTTGGCTTTTATGGGAGGCCACTCGATTTTTACCCAGGACTCAGGAGGATAAGTGATAAAGAAGACAAATAAAAAATAAAATACAAAAAATACTCTCATTTTACTTTTCCAAATTTCTTTCCCATAATTTTAACCCGTGATAAGGCAGGGGCTCACTTAGTAATTTAACCATACTGTCTTAATAAATATGGCACGCTGTCGTTTTTGTTCACTGGTAATTTAACTTCTTTTTAACCCAGATAAGCCTGAAACCAAAAAATGTGTCCCCCGGATTTTTTACGATAAAGTGATTAATTGTCAATAAAACACTACAATTATCCAAAAAAAAAAAAGAAAAAAAATCGATGTTATAACACCTGGTCGGCGTAAGTGGGTTAAAATAGGCTTTGAAACGTAGGCTCTTATCATTTTAAGTTCTTTACGATAAAATTTTGTCATATCAATGTTAGTTTAAAGAAAATAAAAGTTTTTAGGTATTTACGTGTTTTTAAGATAATTCTAGTTGTGACAGCCATATTAAACAAAAAGGTGTACAAACATTACAGTGGTATGTAATGTTTTAATTACGAATTATTTTAAATAAAAAACAATAATGACAAAAAGGTTGTCGAAACCTGAAAACTTTATTTGACAATGACATTAAGAGACTTTGACAGATTTGACAGTAACGCATCTGTCGTAGTTTCTTTGGCCTCGAACTCCAATTAGTGGTTTAGACATTTCAGAATGACCGTTTTATAGATATTGCGAACAATTTAAACAAACAGTTGAAAGAAATAAATATAATCCCGCACTATTTTATTATCAAGGATCGGACAAACGCCCGTCATTTTGAAATCATAACCCTGTTTCGTACAGTAGACTTCATTATCTTACTATGTTAACATATTTTATTTTATATAATTTATGAATTTTCGCAGGAGTGGCTAGAAACCTTAGCGACGATCAATCCAGAAGAAGTGACCTTCATAGACTTCCTTCAGGCCGGAGCGAAGCTCTCTGAACAACTCAAACAGGAGGTAAGTCTACCATTTTATTACTATTTAAATTACGATTTATTCAATTAATTGCGTGTGCATGTGTGGTCAAAATACAATAATTAAACCTTTAATAGGCGACTTCCTAGCATAACGCATCAGTATTGCGATACAATACAACGAAGAAACGCCGTCAGCATCCTCGGTACAATGTCACATGGGCCAATCTTAGATGTAGGTTAGGTTCAAAGCGTTAGGATTTAATCTATGTATAATACACTGTACAGTTTTGAAAATAAAGAAAGAGAACAACCGTTGGTAAACTTCGGTATTTTTGCTTTGGTATATGACATATAGGCCTCCCCCAAAGATTGCCACAATGACCGGTCCTATGCCACCCGCATCCAGCGGACTCCTGCGACCTTCACCAGGTCATCGGTCCACCTTGTGGGGGGCCTACCCACGCTGCGCCTTCCGGTACGCGGCCGCCACTCGAGAACCTTCTCGCCCCAATGGCCATCGATTCTACGCGGAACGTGCCCCGCCCACTGCCACTTCAGTTTAGCGATTCGGAGAGCTATTTCGGTTACTTTGGTTCTGCTGCGGATGGTCTCATTTTTAATCCGGTGACGCAGAGAGACTCCTAGCATAGCCCTCTCTATTGCCCTTTGGGTGACTTTGAGCCTTATGAGACCCATTGTAAGCGACCACGTTTAGGGGAGGCCTATGTTCAGCAGTGGACGTCTTTCGGCTGATATGATGATGATGATGATATGACACATAATATTTATAAAAACGTTTAATTACATTTTAGCGTTAATATGTCACACGATGTGTGAGATTATCCCATTATATTTGTTTGTTTACAGGGTTGTGAATACGTGATAGCATTAACGCACATGAGGACCCCAAACGACATAAAATTAGCAGAGGGCAACACTAATATAGACCTCATACTGGGGGGTCATGATCACGTCTACGAAGTTATAGAGGTAAGATCGACTATGAGGTACGGCCATCATAAGTTTCATATTTTTTTAGCAACTACATGCCCCGGGTCTCCTTAAAAATAATCTAGTATTTTTTTCCTTCTTTTGTAATTTCGATTCTTTTGTCAGTACGAAAAAAAAGATCGAAACGAGTAGCTATAAAACATGTAGCGCTTGTGGCCTAGCGGTAAAACGCACGGCTGCTACGCAGCGGTCGTGAGTTCGATCCCCGGCTCGTACCAATGAGTTAAAAAAAAAAACTTATGTACGAAATATCATTTGATATTCACAAGTGCTGTACGGTGAAGGAAAACATCGTGAGGAAACCTTCATATATCTGCGAATAAATTCAAGGGTGTATGTGAAGTCCCCAACAAGTACTGGGCCAGCGTTGGGACTACTCAAAATAGGCACGTTTGATGTCGAGTTGCGGAAAAATGGCCAGAATACAACAAGAACAACAAAACATGTCCGAAAGGGAGTGTTCTAAATCGAGCCAAATTACGAATTTCCTTTTCGCAAGTGTATCGTACGACGTTGGCTCTCCGAAGTTTCGACATGACAAGAAATGAACTCCTCGCACTATTAAAAAAAAACCGGCCTAAAGTTAGAAGGGGGGGGGGGCACCATTTTCTTGTCATCTGGAGCGATTATCTCCGAAAATATCGAAAAACTTTCTTTGAAGACCCTTATTCTTTTTAAGAGACCTATTCAATGATACCCCACACTATAGGATACAGGAAATAAAAAAATCATCCCCACTTCACCAGTTGGGGTAGGTACTTCCCCAACTGATGCCATTTTGGCTACGGAACC
This sequence comes from Thaumatotibia leucotreta, assembly GCA_025490895.1. Lineage (NCBI taxonomy): Eukaryota > Metazoa > Arthropoda > Insecta > Lepidoptera > Tortricidae > Thaumatotibia > Thaumatotibia leucotreta. The sequence continues at coordinate 68,856 of JALPQI010004826.1, forward strand.
CTAAAAATGCCCTTTAGTACCGTTTGGTAGCCAGATTTGGTAGCTGGCTGCCAAATAGGAAATATGGTTTCCCGCCTGGTAGCCAGCTATGAAATGGTAATAACTTTCCCATCTTGTTGCTAGATTTGATACAAACCTGTTTACAAATCGGTCAAATAATGATAAGTCCCGATTTAAAGCCAGTTACCTATTGGGATTTTATTCCCATTTCGAAGCTGGTTACGAAACTTTGGCTACCAAACGGTACTAAAGGAAAAATGCTGATTAAAAAATGCTTTTCACCAGGTAAACAACAAATACATAGTGAAAAGCGGCACAGACTTCCGGCAGTTCTCCAAGATCAGCATCTCGTTCGGCGCCGACTGTACCCGCGTGGACATCGCCGACGTGCATGTCACCAGCGCCTTCGCCGAGGACGCCACGCTCAAGGCCAAGACCGACAAATACTCTGGTGAGTGTCTGGCGGTTTTTGCTGGGTTTTCCAAGGGTCTCTGGCTTAAATCACACAGGTTAGAAGACTAATGGAGCATTCCATGAAAATATCTACTTTTTGTCGCTTACGTGTCGCTATGGCAGCTACCCTAATAAAGTATGCTAGCTGCTAGGAATTACTGTCAATCTTAAAGCCTTGATATGTTCTTAATATACTGTAACTCAGCTTACTAATTAAATCTTTCTAAAGTATTGAATTCACAGTGTCGCTTACGACATATTTTCATGGAATGCTCCTAATACTGAGACAGACTTTAGAGGACGCCTAGAAGGCTAAGACTGACAAGTACTCTGGTGAGTGTCTGGCTGTTTTTGCTGGGTTTTCCAAGGGTCTTTGGTTTAAATCACACGGGTTAGAAGACTACTGAGGCAGACTTTAGAGGACGCCTAGAAAGCTAAGACCGACAAGTACTCTGGTGAGTGTCTGGCTGTTTTTGCTGGGTTTTACAAGGGTCTCTGGTTTAAATCTCACAGGTTAGAAGACTAATACTGAGACTTTAGAGGACGCCTAGAAGGCCAAGACTTACAAGTACTCTGGTGAGTGTCTGGCGGTTTTTGCTGGGTTTTCCAAGGGTCTCTGGTTTAAATCTCACAGGTTAGAAGACTAATACTGAGACTTTAGAGGACGCCTAGAAGGCCAAGACTAACAAGTACTCTCGTAAGTGTCTGTAGTGTCGCTGGCTGATTTTGTTCTGATTTTTCCAGGAAAATAGGTTTTACAAGGGTCTGGTGGCATAAATCTCAGATTACTAGTTGTGTCTTCATTGAAAACCCTTAAGAGTGACGAGTATCCTGATAATCTTGAATTATTATAGGTGAAAGTGCTCGTAAAAGGCCAAGACAGACAAGTACTCTGGTGAGTGTCTGGCTGTTTTTGCTGGGTTTTACAAGGGTCTCTGGTTTAAATCACACAGGTTAGAAGACTAATACTGAGACTTTAGAGGACGCCTAGAAGGCTAAGACGACAAGTACTCTGCTAAGTGTCTACTGTCCCTGGTTGTTTTTGTTATGTTTTTCCGGGAACATAGGTTTTTGAAGAAGAAGACTAAAACTGGAGAAAAGACCAAGACCTCTGGTAAGTGTCCTTGCCTTTTTTTGTTGTGATTTTTCCAGGAACATAAGTTTTACAAGGGTCTGGTGGCATAAATCTCAGATCGCTAGTCGTGTCTTCAATGAAAACCCTTAAGAGTGACGAGTGTCGTGATAATCATGAATTATTATAGGTGCGAGTGCTCGTAAAAGGCCAAGACAGACAAGTACTCTGGTGAGTGTCTGGCTGTTTTTGCTGGGTTTTTCAAGTGTCTCTGGGTTAAATCACTTAGGTTAGAAGACAAATACTGAGACTTTAGAGGACGCCTAGAAGGCTAAGACTGACAAGTACTCTGGTGAGTGTCTGGCTGATTTTGCTAGGTTTTTCAGGGGTCTGTGGTTTAAATCACACAGGTTAGAAGACTAATACTGAGACTTTAGAGGACGCCTAGAAGACTAAGACCGACAAGTACTTTGGTAAGTGTCTACTGTCCCTGGTTGTTTTTCTTGTGTTTTTTCCGGGAACATAGGTTTTAGAAGACGAAGAATTAAACTGAAGAGAAGACCGAGACCTCTGGTAAGTGTCCCAGGCTGTTTTTGTTGTGTTTTTTCCAGGAACATAGGTTTTACAAGGATCTGGAGGCATAAATCTCAGATCACTAGTCGCGTCTTCAATGAAAACCCCTAAGACAGACGAGTGATCTGGTAATCATGAATTATTATAGGTGCGAGTGTCTTGAATAACAATCCTACCCAAGAAGACTTTGGTAATCGAAGAGTCTCTTTGATCCCGGATTACTAGGTGCAAGTGTCTTAAAGTCACATCCGATGCTAAATCCAAGACTAAAAGTGACTTGTAAGGTGAGTCTCCTCAACCTTTATAACTAAATTCCATCAAACAGTGAAGAGCGGCGAGCCGGCAGTTCCCCAAGATCAGCATCTCTCAGTGTATCTTAAAAGAACAGCCTAACTAAAAGTGACTTTTGTAACTTAAGGGTATCTGAACCCTTATAAGTAAACTCCATCAAACAGCGAAGAGCACAGAACCAGCAGTTCTCCAAGATCAGCATCTCGTTCGGCGCCGACTGTACCCGCGTGGACATCGCCGACGTGCACGTCACCAGCGCCTTCGCCGAGGACGCCACGCTCAAGGCCAAGACCGACAAATACTCTGGTGAGTATCTGACGGTTTTTGCTGGGTTTTCCAAGAGTCTCTGGTTTTAATCACACAGGTTAGGTTGAGTCTCCTCAACCTTTATAAGTAAACTCCATCAAACAGCGAAGAGCGGTGAGCCGGCAGTTCCCCAAGATCAGCATCTCTCAGTGTGTCTTAAAGGAACAGCCTAACTAAAAGTGACTTTTGTAACTTAAGGGTCTCTCTGAACCCTTATAAGTTATAAGTAAACTCCAACAAACAGTGAAGAGCACAGAACCGACAGTTCTCCAAGATCAGCATCTCGTTCGGCGCCGACTGTACCCGCGTGGACATCGCCGACGTGCACGTCACCAGCGCCTTCGCCGAGGACGCCACGCTCAAGGCCAAGACCGACAAATACTCTGGTGAGTATCTGACGGTTTTTGCTGGGTTTTCCAAGGGCCTCTGGTTTAAATCACACAAGTGAGGAGACTAATACTGAGACTTTAGAGGACGCCTAGAAGGCCAAGACTGACAAGTACTCTGGTGAGTGTCTGGCTGTTTTTGCTGGGTTTTACAAGGGTCTCTGGTTTAAATCACACAGGTTAGAAGACTAATACTGAGTGTCGCTGGCTGTTTTTATGTTTTTTCCGGGAACATAGGTTTTAGAAGACGCAAGACTAAAATTGGAAAGAAGACCAAGACCTCTGGTAAGTGTCTTTAATAACAACCCCACCCAAGAAGACTGGTAAGCGAAGAGTCTCTTTGATCCCAAATTACTAGGTGCAAGTGTCTTAAAGTAACATCCGATGCTAAATCCAAGACTAAAAGTGACTTGTAAGTTGAATCTCCTCAACCTTTATAAGTAAACTCCAACAAACAGTGAAGAGCGGTGAACCGGCAGTTCACCAAGACCTAAGTGTATCTTAAAGGAACAGCCTAACTAAAAGTGACTTTTGTAACTTAAGGGTATCTCGGAACCCTTATAAGTAAACTCCAACGAACAGTGAAGAGCAGTTCGGCAGTTCTCCAAGATCAGCATCTCGTTCGGCGCCGACTGTACCCGCGTGGACATCGCCGACGTGCACGTCACCAGCGCCTTCGCCGAGGACGCCACGCTCAAGGCCAAGACTGACAAGTACTCTGGTGAGTGTCTGGCTGTTTTTGCTGGGTTTTCCAAGGGTCTCTGGTTTAAATCACACAGGTTAGAAGACTACTGAGGCAGACTTTAGAGGACGCCTAGAAGGCATTAGCCTTCTAGGCGTACTCTGGTGAGTAGTAGGTTTTACAAGGGTCTCTGGTTTAAATCACACAGGTTAGGAGACTAATACTGAGACTTTAGAGGACGCCTAGAAGGCTAAGACCGACAAGTACTCTGGTGAGTGTCTGTACTGTCCCTGGCTGTGTGATTTTTCCAGGAACATTGGTTTTACAAGAGTCTGGTGGCATAAATCTCAGATTACTAGTTGTGTCTTCAATGAAAACCCTTAAGAGTGACGAGTGTCCTGATAATCATGAATTATTATAGGTGCGAGTGCTCGTAAAAGGCCAAGACAGACAAGTACTCTGGTGAGTGTCTGGCTGTTTTTGCTGGGTTTTACAAGGGTCTCTGGTTTCAATCACACAGGTTAGGAGACTAATACTGAGACTTTAGAGGACGCCTAGAAGGCTAAGACCGACAAGTACTCTGGTGAGTGTCTGGCTGATTTTGCTAGGTTTTACAAGGGTCTCTGGTTTAAATCACACAGGTTAGAAGACTAATACTGAGACAGACTTTAGAGGACGCCTAGAAGGCCAAGACTGACAAGTTTCAGAAGACGAAGACTAAAACTGGAGAGAAGACCAAGACCTCTGGTAAGTGTCCCTGGCTGTTTTGTTTTGATTTTTCCAGGAACATAGGTTAGGGTCTGGTGGCATAAATCTCGCCATGAAGACTTTGGTAAGCGAAGAGTCTCTTTGATCCCGGATTACTAGCTGCAAGTGTCTTAAAGTAACATCCGATGCTAAATCCAAGACTAAAAGTGACTTGTAAGTTGAGAGTCTCCTCAACCTTTATAAGTAAACTAACAGTGAAGAGCGGCGAGCCGACAGTTCCCCAAGATTAGCATCTCTATGTATATCTTAAAGGAACAGCCTAACTAAAAGTGACTTTTGTAACTTAAGGGTCTCCCTAAACCCTTATAAGTAAACTCCATCAAACAGCGAAGAGCGGCGAGCCGGCAGTTCCCCAAGATCAGCATCTCTAAGTGTATCTTTAAGGAACAGCCTAACTAAAAGTGACTTTTGTAACTTAAAGGTCTCCCTAAACCCTTATAAGTAAACTCCATCAAACAGCGAAGAGCGGCGAGCCGGCAGTTCCCCAAGATCAGCATCTCTAAGTGTATCTTAAAGGAACAGCCTAACTAAAAGTGACTTTTGTAACTTAAGGGTCTCTGAACCCTTATAAGTAAACTCCAACAAACAGCGAAGAGCACAGAACCGGCAGTTCTCCAAGATCAGCATCTCGTTCGGCGCCGACTGTACCCGCGTGGACATCGCTGACGTGCACGTCACCAGCGCCTTCGCCGAGGACGCCGCGCTCAAGGCCAAGACTGACAAGTACTCTGGT
>JALPQI010004827.1:0-62959 GCA_025490895.1 Thaumatotibia leucotreta
TCCGACTTGCAGTTGGCCGGTTTTTTTATTATTGTTTGTAGAGAAATAGTTATTAACATGACTCTAGATGGGTAAACAGATAAAGGTAGACTATATTTAGACAAGCAAGTTTAGGCACTTAATAATCTACTAAATTTTTTGGTAGTGATACAGGGCTCACCTTGCATAAGTTCTACAGTAGTCGAGCTCAATAAAGTCTATTATTATATCTTATTCTTATGGACTTCTTATTATTTTATTTGAATTTTTATAAGGACACAATTATACACATATTCATGAACGCGACTATTATCAGTAAATTTACATTTTATCACTTAAAATCTGCATCAGAAATAGCAATGTACAAGTTGCATAACATTCGTAAAAATACAAAACATAACTCATGTAAGCTGCAATTGAGAACATTTTCTTTGATAATTTTTTCCCATTATTTATGAAAAAGTTAGTAATCCACATTCGATATTCTTATTAGGTACCTATAAAGGTAGCTTCAGATAGCAAAATGATAAATACACATAATTTGCTACTGGAGCTACCATAATAAGAATAAAATTATACTACCTTCTTTCTTCTTTTCTCTACAGTTGGTGAAAACCACATTGAGATGTTCATATCCTCCATTTCTAGGACATTCTTTAAAAATAATAATATATAAGTAGTTTGTCAACTTATATTTTATTTATAAAAGTAGCAGCGTACAAAGGTATGTTGGCCAAAGGTATGTGTTCATGATAATTACAGAACTGCCTTATTACTTTCCTTCATAATAATTAGACATACAGATTTCATTACATTTGCAACGACTATAAAACTTAATATCAGCTGCAGAAGACACTTAAATACGTCGTAAAATGTTGCTTGTATAATTTCCCAGTAACGAATTGCGATTCCCCACGTGGCCCGCGTGTGGCGTCGGCGACCGCGCGGCGATCTGATAGCGCTAGACAACATCCCGCTGCTATCAGCAGACGTGGAATCAATTGCGCTCGCGGAATTATCGCATACGATACCTGACCAATGCCTAATTGGACACTTCCTTGTAGTTTGTCATGTGTATCTGCATTGATAGGGTTTGGATAATTATGGGGCAAAGCGCATCGCATGTTCGGTGATGTTAGCAATGTAATTTAACTCGGGTCATTTAAAATGGAAATGTAAAGCGATTTGAAACCAGCTATTATGATGGAATGATAAGTATTGTGGAACCATTATAAAACTATTAATTTTGTCGTCAACCTATGAAATTTGATGACAACCAGATTTTTTAGTTCTTCATAATACAAATTAATCATCAGTTAATAAAAGGCAGATTAAAAGTCGCGACGACCCGTTGTATCACGGACCGTAATAACTTGAAATATGGTTCATATTTCCGTTGATATGTTTAATACCATACGGTAGCAGGAAATGCCGTGGCTGTGTCGTGTCAACAAAAGTCTAAAACATATTATCTTGTTAACTCCGACTTAAGTCATTTTACGACTTCTGTTGTCTGACGCCACTTAATTTTATCACATAATTTATGGTATCCTAGACGAAAAAGAGCTTGAACATTTCTCAAAATAATATTAGTATTGACTATATGTAAATACTATAGGTAAAATTTAAGATTATTTATATCACGTCCGCAGCAAAAATGTTTACGGCCCGCCTGATGGTAAGTGATCACCGTAGCTTATAAACGCCTGCTAGTCCAGGGGTGTTGCAAGCACGTTGAAGACCCTTAGAAACTAGATTGTAAACACAGAAGTTTAACGCTGCAATGCAGAAGCTTTTCGTTATAATCGAAATTCAACATTTTTAAAGGTTTCGCAACTGCTACAGCCTTCCCAATGTCAAAAAATGCTAGGATTCGTTAATATTGGAAAACTGTGTGAAATATTGGAAATCATATGAAATCAAATAAATTCATTTTGTAGGTAATAAAGGAAATGAAGAGTTGAATGCCCGTAGTTCATGGAAGCTTTTCAAAATTGGTTGTTCACGCCAGTTTGCCGAACAGCACCCATAAATCTATGCCTATTAAAATTCTTCATCAGTACTGAGAGTGAGTACCCATAGTTGCCACTAACACAGAGTTGTAAAAACGATCACAGCAGAGTAACATTCCAGCCCTTCGCCACCTGCGAGATTATTTTCATAACTGACGGTACTAATAGGAATGCATTCCGTGAAATATGTACTAAAAAAGAGTCATCATAACGATTAGTCACACAGTCGCTCGAGAAGTGAATGCCCAAGCATCGGGATTTAATCGATTATGGAGCTATTATCTATAATCGCGAGGCGTCAATTATTCCTACATAATTCGAAAGTTAATATAATGCACGCAATGCCAAACGGTTCCCATGTTTATACCTTATTAGTCACAATGAAATGATATGGATCTTAAATGTTCTCTCCACTTATGTTCGTTAAATGTAACTTTGAATGTATATTCTGTATTTTTTTCACACTTTAATTCCTTCTGAAAGAAAATGTGTCATAACTCGCATAAATGTTAATATCAAGCTGCAAGGTGAATTCTTAAGTAACTACGTCTGTTTTTCCAAGTGAACGGTATGCTTTGAGTAGCCATGAAATTACCTATAAGATAAGTATCTTTGAAATAAATATTCGAACCATTATGCTTATACTACTTAAACTAATTACCTAGACGTAGATACATATGTAGGTAAATATTTATTTTTGGTAAATCCAAGTTAACTGCGTAGACTGAGTTTAAGTACAAGACTCTGCCATCAAGGTGTCTTAATAAATTATCTTACAACTGTCAGACCACAGTGGCTGGGCAATTAAACGGGCGAGTGAAATTACCACACAATGTGGCGAGTATATCATGAGATGACGTCCGCACACTCCGCGCTGGCCCACTCATCATACGCGGCCCGCGTTGTGTAGAGGGTGAGCTAAATTATGATATGGATCAATATTAAATGATATGCATACCTACCACATTTTGGTACGTGTTGGTATTGGTAGTCAGCGAACTAAGACGTATTTTCATGTGGATTTATACTTTTTGAAGAATAATTTCTTAGTTACGTTTCTGTAGGCAATACAATTTTTCGAGAAACTGTGAAAGAAAGTGTGACAAATAATTTTAGAATACGAACCCGCAATAGTACCACGCACGCATGAATAATAGTTATAAGATACAACTCTTAGGACTTAAGTAAAACATTGACAAAATGATTGATGTCTCTATAATGCAATGTACAGTCGACGTCAAAGATATCATTACGGTTTAAGTAGGTGCCAAAAACAAATTTACACAACCCTAATGTCAAGGCAATAAAGTCGTGTAAATATATTTTTGGCACCTAAACCGTAACGATATCTTTGACGTCGACTGTATATATGTATTTGTTGATATAGTTCTTCGAAATACATAATGGTATACTGCACTGTATATACAATGTAAATTGTATACATTACTTATGTTTTACATGAATCGGAATTACGAGTAAATTAAATAAATATCTAAGATTTCTCTTGAGGTATGAAAGCTAATCCACCCGTTCAATCCAGTCAATCAGAAAAATATTTCCGCCGACATATTTCTAAGAACGCTCCTAGACAGCTAAAGAGTATTAATAATGGTATAAAAAACGCATAGGCAACAAGCGTAGAGCGAAAAGCGATAACGTTTGCCAATCGATCTAATAACTTCCTCTGGGGCTGCAATATAACTGTTCAAAACAGATAAGCTGAACCTAACCTGAATAGCATAGCATGTAATAGATCAAGATGCTTAGCCAAGTTGCCAATAGCGAACGCTTAGTAGCGTATCGCAGTGTTCCCTCTCTGTCACTCTTTTATATTAGTGCGACAAAGACAGTTAGCTGCCTTTCGTTTACGATTGACGATTAAGCGTTAGCGATTAGCAACTTGTCTAAGCACCCAGGTAGCCCTGGATGCTTAGCCAAGTTGCCAATCGCTAACGCTTAGTAGCATATCGTAGTTTCCCTCTCTGTCACTCTTTCATATTAGTGCAACAAAGACAGTCAGCTGCCTTTCGTTTACGATTGACGATGAAACGTTAGCGATTGGCAATTTGTCGAAGCACCCTGGTCAACAAATTATCTTTTACATACTTATTGTACATTATCCTATTTACACAGCAACATTCAATTACTTTTAGTGATGTGTGATTTAAACAATAGTGTACCTTGCTAACGATACTTATTAGCTACGAATTTAAAACTCTATTCGTAAGTATACCATAACCCAAGAGCATTTATTGTTTTTGAGTAGTCCAAGAGAGTTAATTAAGTTATTCGTAATTTGAATTTAATATATAATTATAATACATACAGATGACATTTGTATCTACATCTTATAGTTAATTTGAAAGCACGATTGTTTCTGAGAGTTTACAACTCTCTTCAAAAAGGTATTTGCTGTCGCATAATAATTATTCAATATACTTACACTGTTTATTGTTTGGCCTATGGAAGGTAGCCTTGATATTATGTACCTAGCTTATAGCTATAATATAAAACCTTATAATAATTGTCTGTTTTCTCATTTTCTGAGAATTTTCGTTAGTAGCACAAGGCACGTTATCTAATTTGACGATAAGAACACGGTTCAATTTTCAGACACAATCCCCATACGGCTTAAAATAACCATGAAAATAAAATGCGATTAATTGCAACAAAATCGCTTGTAGCTCGTCAATAAACAGGCTCCCGGCCACCGCCTGCGTCCCCAGGTCCACCGCGACACGCTCATCAAGAGCTTATTAGGAGCCGGTATGTTATCGTTATTAGCGGTGGTAGCTCACGGCAGGGCCCAGTTTTCCGCGCGCCCTGTTCACTCGCTTATGAAGCCACGTCGGAATGTGTTTAATGAGCCCCGCGAGAACTTATACACTACACGTTCATTTACACTTTTTGGAATTTCATTCACTCCCCCTTGTTTGCTAGAAAGAAAGCGTTAAATTAATTAGCACCAGAATGCATAGAGAATGATCTACGAGCCTCGGATAATTTATTGAGGCCCACGGAGCTTCTGAATTAATTATACATATTCCCTAATATATTGCACTGTTATATCTGTAAGAATATTAGTCTGACGTGACATAATTACTTGATATATGAGTATTTCGCTTTAATGTACAGTTTTGAAATAGTATGACACTACTTACGAGGATTCCGGTTCGCTACAACCAAATTTTATAATACATAAATACAATGTTCTTAGAATGTCACAATGTTAAAACAGATTAGTAGTAACATGTTTAAATCTCAAAAATACTAATTTTCAGTACGAGAATCTGCCAAAATGGCATTGGCATATCATATCTAAAAATTAGACTTAAGTATGTATAGATATTTTGAAAATAGGGCAATTTGTGAAGTAAGTTTAAGTCATTTCAAGTTTTAAACATTACGAGACTAATTTGTTTTGGGAATGCGACGTTATAAGAATATGGTATTATGATATTTGGCTGTAGCAAACCTCAAGAGCAAAGATTCCTTAAAATATTAGATAGGTTTAACGTTCTGTTTTGTACTTTTTTAGTGCTTGTACATAATTTGCTTGGGTACAGCCATCGTTAATTGTGTCTTATACAACGAAGACTATGTGACCCGTTCATATGTCGCTCTAAGTTTGTATCAGATATTTTTGTTCGTCTACTACCGCAAACATAGAAATTAGTATATTTTGAGGAATTGTCTCTGTCACTTCAACGAAGGCTTCATTCGGGTGACAGAGACAAATCGTCGAAATTTGCCGACTTCGAAGTTCCCGGTAAGGCAGCTGTTAATGTAGCTGCATATCTTTCCTGGCCAAAACTGCATGATTATAATAATATTTTTTTTGTGATATCATACATCATTACATTTTCAAATAAGTATCATGCTTAAGTAATGCCAGCCATGTTACAAGGCATTAAGAACAGAGCCTATAGTTTAATGTTAAGATTGTATCATACTGCTTGGCCTAAATTCACTTCTCACCTATGTAATGTCGACCTTTGCACGAACTGCAAACAATTCAACATTGTTATAGATGATTCTATGTATTTTGAACAGTTCAGTATTATACTTATAAATAGCTTGTACTCTAGCTTGGCCTATTTCATTACAAATACTTTGTAGACATCAATAAGCAAATATTCAAGTGATCATGGCATTATCATAGCTGAAGAGATTCATAATAAAATTATGTATTGGTACATGGCTGGTGCCATTCTCAAGGGATCACGTGGACGCAAACGTGGTACAGCGCTCTCAGAAATTCATATCACTCCTATTACATTTTCATTAGACCTTTCATAACATATTCATGAATGAGTATTTTGTAACACGTTCATTTCATAAACATCCAGATTCCCGTAGAGCTCATTTCTCGAAATAATATTAATTTATAGTTTTTGACGTCATTGATAACTTAATTAGTCAACGGATGTCATCTTTAAATTGTTCATGTTATTTAATTGATTCAGGTATGCCTGCAACTCCGGGAGTAACGTCACATCCGACACGTCAGGAAAAGAATAAACGTAAGTGTGTAGGAGTAGGAGAATCCAAAGCTCCGATACAGCTTAAAGTATCCTTCTATATATATTTTATTTTATATGTTGATGACCTTGAAAGGTATTGACTAATTATATAGAAAACTAGGGACATAGGTAAGTGTCACAGCTATTCCAATTCAATAAATTGCGTAAATAATGTATGCATATTGTTATTTAATTAATTTGCTCGCAGGGAAGTGATTGAAATACAAGCGTTTATATTGATAATTAATCTGGGCATATTTCCGTCATTCTGCTTAATTATAAGTGTTGGTGAATTATCGATTAAATACATATCAAACGAATGAATTTCCAAAATTTCCTACAAACAATTTACTCGAGAATTAAAAAGTATAAGTCCCTACCTACCCGTCATTGTTCGCAGTAATATGGACATGACTCAAAGGTTGATTAAATGAATAATCAAACAAATTATTTCTTGAAAAATGATTTCGTAACTGTAAGGTGACTATTTACAAAGGTTTACATAGTTACCGGTGTCAAATAAGTAATTTTCTGAAAATGATTAAATGATTAATTATTCAATCAACTTTGGAGTCATGTCCATATTATTGTGAACAATGACGCACATTTGTACGATTTCTGCTTATGTAACTAAAATACCAGATAAAGAAAATTGTACTTAAGTATATGGTAAGATGAAACGTAGATAGAGACGATGCCATGATGATTGTTGTGCCACGGTGGTATGAATATCACCCGCACTCATAGGACACGTACACCTATCAAGCCTAGAATGCTAATGACGCTGCTTTGTCCGTCGATATCAGCAAACGAAACCGTGTAGTCGTCAATTATATTGAGACCTCTCCTGTCCGAATCGGCTTTTGAATCTGTTCATCCAGAGCCTAACACTTCAGATGAACTGCAGCTCAACCTTAACTGGATCAGCCGTTCGAAGCCCTGCGACCGAGTTTACATGACACGCACTAGTTTTATTACCCTCATGTTTCTAAATGGCCCTCATTTCGATACAAACAAATTATTTATATTTTACTACATGGACATATCGTCGTTTCCCAATCAACTGTTGACCTAAAAAGCATTTGTGTAACGCAACGAAGCGTTGACAAATAATGCCGATGGTATCGATGCTTAGCCGATTGTCATGCGGCGGTCATACCTACTCATTACCGATGTTTGACACGTTTAGCGTTATGGGAAACATATACGGGCTGAGTGCTGTTTAACTTACAATATAACAACATATATTTGTTAAAAAAAAAACATTAATTATCAATAGGATAGGTAAGGTTTGACACAATACCAATGTTTATTATTACATTACGATAACATTTTGACTTCTTACAGCCATCCTAATGTCAGTATATAATGTATTAATGCAATCCAAATGGATCAAAATCAAACAGACAGATAAATAGATAATTTGGTTGTTAGGAATCATGGCGTCGAATTCAATGACATGTAACTGATGTAAGGTCAAGCGGGGCAAATGCAACTATGAGGTAATTCCGACTAATTGAAATTACCTACTCTTAATGTGTAAAAAGATCATTCTTACCTACTATTGTATTGAGTTGCTTTTGAAATAAATCAAAGAATGTTCTAGGTATCTTCCAAAAGTTCTTAAAAATATATTAAAAGTCCATTAGTTAAAATTACCTCATAGTTGTATTTGCCCCGCTTGACCTTAATTGAATTCGAAGCCACTACATTAATATCACAAATTATTAATTTAGTTTAAGTTCATTTCGTAAAAACACGAGGATTATGATTTTGATATTTTACCCGTTAATATATTTTGTAATAACATTACATTCTAATGACGTGCACATCCATCACAAACAATACAAACAATAGGAAGGTCTAGGTTCGATTCTCAAACAAATTGAAAACTTGTTACTAATATCAACTCTATAATTCCTCCGAAGAATTACCTCTAACTATGATAGTTTTAGATTTTTCCCCAGTGATCCACATTATCACTATACACAGAATAAAACACTTTATCACTGACAGATTTATAAAAGTTTGTACAAACTACGACTTCAAAATTAAAGTTTACTCATTCGATTAGTTTGAATTCAACCCAACATACACAATGACAATTTATCGACCCACACTATTTCTAATAAGCCCCATCAATTTCAATTAAATAAATAAAACGGTTATAAAATGTTCGAAAGACAATAAAATGTCCGATATGGCCAATCGGCCTGAAGACTAATCGATTGTTTACCTCAAACGGTCCGAACTTAACAATTGGATGAATCAGAGATACCTGGTGTTGTTGCTCTGTATTTTAAAGGGCTGGATGTAGTATGAAGTTTGCCGGATTCAGTATATTTTAAGAGAAAATGTCATTAAAAAAATCCTTCTCTGCTTTTTTTTACTGATTTTACCAAAACTCATAGAACATTTCTTGCTTATTTTAGCCTCGGGAATTTATGCTGTTAATTTTTTTTCCCTTTCAACATGGTCACCTTGTATTTTCTGTATAAGTTGGTGATCAGTTGTCGGTCAGTTGTTCTGTTTATAAATTTTTGACAGTTATTCTATGGAACTGACATAATCATCGGGATTCAAATTAGGTCCAAAACTGAATCGCATTACTAGATCGTGGTAGCCCCCCCAGGTGAGATACTATCTAGACTTCTAGAATAAGTGCATCGCAAATGAGCAGATCTGAATGAAACATTTACTGGTGCCTATGATTTAGCCACAATGGCGGAGACGAGTTAGTGTCCGGACACAGCTGTTAAGATGTTGATTTACGTCGCTATAGAGCGCGCCCAATTATCTTATTAGTGGCCAATTTATCGTTCGTCACATTATCATAAGGATGGGTAGATGTTAGAGTGAACCAATGCGCACGTCATTTATAATTGTGCACATAACTAAACAAAATTGCAGTTAAATAAGAAATTAGACATAAATCGTTCAATCACAAATTTATAAAGTTTATGCGTTTTAAGTCGTATTTAGTTATGTGTATACGGATTAATTTTCTAATTATTTGAAGTTACCCGGAATACCAGAATTATATGTTTTGTAAGAATTTAATTAATATTGGTTCTAGTATTAATTATTTATTTCGTTAATCGAACTTAAACGCTCTGTAAACTGTAGGATTATTATGGTTCCATTTATTATTATATAGTTCGTCATCGTTACTGTCATGTATTAATTTGCAATGACGTAGGACTAGATAAATGGAAAAATTGGACCACAATGAATCGGCAGATTAAGTATACGAATAAACTTTTTATTAGAAGTAGTTGCTTTTTAAAAAGAAACCCATGCATTTTTAATAACAAGATATTTATATCGTTATTATTAACTTAAGTTTATATAGAGGAATAGACTTAAAAAAAAATAGTAAAATATTAGGATTTTACTGAAACAATCCCACGAGGCCACCTGGAATTCTCCTGCAAAGGAGCGTTTTTGTTGTCCCGAAACAACTTATATTAATTTGGATATTTGTTTGTTAGTTTCAATCGGACTCACGAATCCTCTGAATTCTTATAGATTTTTATAAACTGTAAGACCGTAGCAAAATGGAGGAACGAAAAATGTATGGAATAATTAGGACACTTTTTGACTTATAATAATTGATAGAGTTCGTTAGTCTGATTTAAAATAACACCAAATTAATAATAATATCCAATTTAACTAAAATTGGCCATGAGACTTGCGCAAACTCTGCCTTGAAATGTCCACGTTGAAGAACGACATTTATGAACAACCTTTGCACAATTATAAAAAAAGTTTATAGATTATCACCTAAAACTGAATTTCCTGATGGTTCCTTTTCGTTTACAGATTGATAATAATTCGCTATCTGCGGGTCGATATTTTCTCATGAAGCCAGACGCTTTGTCACACAAAATAACATGTTTTATCGTTCAACGCTACTCACTAAACGCTTTACAGCAATAACAATAAAGAAAAACAAAAGAATATTGTCCCGTTCGTATTTTTCTCACGGAAAAGAAAGACAATTGCGTTGTTTTATTAATATTTATTTCTCGTAACCAAAATACTTTCGCGACCTCTCATATATACCAATTACTGACACCGGGACGCAATGCCCATGAAAGTTCGAAAGAACTTATTGTCTCTTTATAAATACATCTGATAATAATCTTGAAATGATAGGGTGTGGAGAATGTGCTGGTGAAAAATAAAATTACTACTTCTTAAAATGATGGTAAACTTTAGTCGTTTAAAATGGAGCTCAAAGAAATCCTTACATTGGGTAGGTATTTTATATAAAAAAATAGAATAATATATGTATTTGATCAATATATTTGAATTTGATATAAGTATAGTACATTACAATATAAGTGTGAAAAAATGAACTTAGAAACTAGTGGAGATAAATCGACACGACTTACAAATTTCCTTTTTCGTACAGATGGCCCTCCGAAGTTTCGAACTGACAAGAAATGAACCACTTCTCGCTCTAGTGCGTAAAAAAGCACCATCTTGCATCTGTACTGAAAACACTGTTTCACCATGGTCGTTGTTTTATGTTTCGTTCTGTTATTTCCAATATGAGAATTATTACAGGTAAACCTGTAGGTACCCACTCGCTTGCATCAATATGCGAGCATGAGCGGGATAGATAGAACTGCATTTTTAGGTATTTTAATGTATGGAGGTGTGTAATAAAATACAACTACTAAGTTGGGAATGGGAAATGAAATTCGGCCAAATGACACTTCTGCGAAAAGTTGGTTGAGAAGTGATATTCGGCAATACAATTTTCGGCGAATGGGCAGAGAACCCTTTGTTGTTCACAATAAACACGGTATGTAATTGTACTATGTTTGAATTATTTTTCTGGGCATTTTCACTTCTAGGGACACCCAATTAGCTTAAATCTCACAAAAAAGTTAACTTCAATGTCAGCTTTGTAACGACAATTAAGCATTAAATATTATCAAATATATTTTTTATCATTTAATCCAGAAAGAATACGCGTAAATGCAATATAAAAACACGAATAAAGTGGATTTATATAAATATTTCATGCTTAATTGTCGTTACAAAGCTGACATCGAAGTGAACTTTTTTGTGAGAGTTAAGCTAATTGGGTGTCCCTAGAAGTGAAAATCTTCTAAGCATTCTGGTGGGTTCTCTAAAGTTAAGTAGATCGCTATTGACTCGTCGCTGGTTCCCAACCCACCATCTGGGAATGATAATATTTAATATCGACGCCGGCGCTACGAGTATACCCGCTGACCGTAACCAGATCAGGGAACAACGTAGTGCTTGTGCGATTCCGTGAAAACTTCGATTGCCATCAGATTACTTCAATCTACAGAATAGGGTTATGCGAAATATGCGCGTACGCACGTAGTCAATTATACATTTATTATTTGTTGAGATTTATAGGTACTTACATATTTGCAAGTATTCCTTCCTATTAAAGTTTATGTGGTAGCTGATTTCGAATCAGAAAACTGTGATATTTAGCTGTGTATGTACTTTATTTTGGTTATACCCAATTTCTACCCAATTTATGAATGAATTCATTTATAAACCGATAATAACGCATTCTTGCAGCCAACTGTTCACCGTATTAGTTATTAGTATACTAAAATACTAGGTAGAAGGACCATGTGGCCGAGGGGTAAGGGCATCAGTCGCGAAAGCTGAGGACGTAGGTTGAAATCAGAAAATGGTCTTGGTTGGAAATCTAATACTAGTACCTAAGTATGTATTTCATAATACTACTCGTAAAGTAATCAATGTTATCTTTTATATATTTTTTATTATTAGGTACCTACACGTTTTGAATTGTAGTTTGTGTTAAATGTTTATCCGCTTAATACGCGATTATTACATAAGCAATCAATTGGTAATATTTCTAACTATATTTAGAATACTATACGATCGGGGCCATTCTGATTAATTAACTCAAAATAGTTTTGCTAATTTATTTATTGATAACCATAATAACCTATTCATAAATTATGGAATAAATCTATACGGAGTATAGTATAGTATTAATGTATAGTCAGATTTTGAAATTACTAAACTTTGTTACGATTAATTTTTAGAACAGATTTTCTTTCGATTACTTTACTATTTGATCCAAAACAAAACGAATTAAGAATATCGTTTTTTATCATCTTTAATATTTAATGTATTTATTTAGATAAATAATTCTAAAGTTAAAGCATTTTACTAGCCCAAAATCAGTAAAATATCTGCGCCTCATAAAGAGCTATTAACCTGCATGTCGTACGCAAAACGAACCTCGCATGGCTCACTGTTTACCTAACAATATTCTGATAATCCTGCTTAGAATATATCAGACTGGTTACATGCACTCTTTTCCACTCTACTCTGACTTAATAAAACCATTGAGGTCAACGGCTGATTACAATACAAATACGGTCTATCAACCTACATAAAAAATTGTTTTATTATTCAATGGCCAGAACGCGTCGCCGGAATCCAAAATTTTCGGGAACTTTGCCCCCTGCTACTTTATAGTATTTCATACACGTACAATAAAAACGAAGAGGAAGCATATCATAACTGTTCCAATGAAATATGACCAAAATATGTTTGATATTCAAATAGCAGAAGGGGCATCCGCCGCGGTGGGAACGACGCGCGCGCAGCCTGGCTGGATCTCACAATCACTCGTATTTTTACGGCTACAGCCGATCTGAATAATAACACGCTACATTAGTTTCCCATTATGCCTTCGAGACAATAAAATTTACCCAATTTTACGATCACATCAATAATTTTATGAATGGTAGCAAACCCTTTTAATCTTCGTATGCGAAGAAA
The DNA here is from genome assembly GCA_025490895.1 of Thaumatotibia leucotreta. Classification (NCBI taxonomy): domain Eukaryota; kingdom Metazoa; phylum Arthropoda; class Insecta; order Lepidoptera; family Tortricidae; genus Thaumatotibia; species Thaumatotibia leucotreta. Next base: position 13,328 of record JALPQI010004827.1, read on the forward strand.
TGGATGAAACTTATTTTGTTACAGGCCAAATGGGGTCAGTCATTATATATTATCAGATGCTAAACGAGTGTTGTTTTCGTATTGCGAACGTATTATTACGTCAATGCAATGAATTAGAAGTAGTAATATATTTGAATTTTTCGGTAAATAAATTGCCTAACAATAAAGGAAAACAATGAAGACGATATTGAACAGCTACGAAATTCTTTGCTACGCAATTTGCATGAATATTCATTTTCTAATAGGTTTAAATATTGTAGCAATGGAATATTGAAAATTAATTTCTAAGACTGTTAAAAAAACGTTACTAAAAAGATGCGAATTTTTATAGTTTCTAGTTAATGCTAACCTGTTGTTGTGTGGTTTTATAAAATATTATCTATCTTTTATAAACAACGATGCTAATAATTCTGATAGATTTGATTATATTAGATAGGTATTTATTTAGTGTAGGTATTTATTATTAATTATCTATATATTATAACCTGTAGGCTTATGATATCCCGTTTCATCGTTTGCCCTTATTGCAATCACGTTTTATAAATGTAAGTGCGACCGTGACGCATAACACGATAAACGGCAAAAGCGGAACCATCTTAAGCCACGTTCAGAAAAATAAATAAATGTATTTTATTGCCATAAAATAATTAAAAAGCCATACAAAAAGTCCTAGATTAATTAATACAACACGTAACGACGACGGTGTACGGCCACGAGTTGAATACGTAAATCGTACCTACTCAATTTTTTTTTGTACTTATATCGCAATGAAATCAAAACTAAATTTTTATAACATACCTAGGTTCAATAGTAAAGTTTAAATCGGTCTGCGGAAACGATGATAATATGATAGCTACATTACATACCCACGCCTCGAAATCGCAAGAGGGTGCGCCAGCGCCGGACCAGCGGAAGACGCCGGGTTCCCAGGGTATCGCTTGCACAAACACCGGACGCTGGATTTACCACTTGTACCTGCCATCTTATCGAATTATATCGTATCGTAGATTGTATTCTGCAGGTGTATTATCATTATCAATTATATTTGTGTAACTACCCACATAGTTCATTTGTTCTCATGCATTAGAACTTTATGTCAGTCATACACTGTTAAATAGATTTCGGTCAAAAACAGGCACTTGTGTTAGTCACAAGGGCATGTTTTGACGAACCTAACGCATCCTGAAGACTTGACTCCGTCCGAATCACATTTATAACCTGGAGTAGACATCAGCCAGAAAGTGTAGCATTAGGAGCTGAGGTGAGCGCTTACCCGAACTTTTAAGTAAGGTCACAGGTCAATGAAGCCACGAGGTAGATACTAAACTATATTTTCCGTTCCTAATAGCACTAGGTATTACGGTATTACGTATCATCTGATAACTGAGATGAAAAATGGTTTAATTAAATATTTTATAATTATTTACATGTCTTAACTTTTTGACAGTCGATCACGAACCTAACTCGTTAGTATCGCTATACTAACGAGTTAGGTTCGTGATCGAAAATATAGTTTAGTATCTACCTCGTGGCTTCATTGACCTGTGACCTCGCTGTTATGATTTCCAAATCTATTCAGAATGTGTTAAAAGTTCAAACTTAAACGATTATTTTATACACCGTGTTTTTTTATTGATTTCCGTTAAATTGGACAGGTTACTTGGGACATTAATAGAAGTTGTCTGGTATATCGGCTTTTGTTAATTTTTTAAAATTTTTTTTTTCATTTTCATATATAATAATTGTAATGGCAAGTGTGAGAGAACCTTAAGAATAAGATCTCAGGCGACTGACGGCTCAAAATAAGTAACATTAGGATGTAATTAAGGTTGCAATACACTTGTTCAGTCATTAAACTTATTTTTTTAATAAATCAATAACAGTAAAAGTTAGACACTCGTTTCTTAGAGAAATTGATTATTTTTGACCTAAATAAGCTTCCCTTAAATTTAACGGAAATCAATAAAAAACACGGTGTAGGTATAGGGGCAGTGAATGGGTTATATTTTGCAAATACGTTGAAAAAAACTAGAAGTTCTTTATAAATATAATTAAACGGTAAATTCACGTGTATTTAGTCACTACTCGCGACATGTTCCGGAGAGCCTAGGTCTCCATTACCAAGCACTGAGTCCGTGTTCACGCCTTGCGACTCGCGAGCGCGGCACGTACAGTGGCGTTAAGAATTGCATGGACAATTTTATGAATGAATTCATTCATAAACTGTCCATGCAATTTTGAACCTGACGTACCTATTAAAAAAATAAAAGATTTTTATAAAAAATACGATCAGTCTTACATTATTTTACGTATGTGTGTACACTGGCCATTTTTCGAAGCTATATTATACCTACATATTATTTTACATCATAGGAAAAGTCTGTATATCTATTATACTAATTCTAAGTCATATTATACTTAACAATTAGGAATCAGTATCGCTAGTGTTCTCGCTCCACTGGCTGGTACAAGGATGTGCGAGTAAAGCTCTGTCTATCAAGTTACGCGAACGAAACCGCAAAATCAGCGGCGGCCACAAAACAACGGAAGCCACTACCGAGGGGTCACCGTCGCTCTCACGTATTCTTGTGACATATTAACATACTCGTACCCGTACGTTGTCATACGAAGTGTTATCATGACCCGGGTTTTTTAGAAAATGGGTAATAAATAATATTTAAATAGATAAATATAAATATGTAGTAGGTAATAGTAGTAGTATAGTAGGTAATAAAACTAATAAATAATACGCATTACTAGCAATCGTTTTCCAATACTGATAATAACCGTTGATAAATATTTAAATTAACTGTACATCACTGTACAATGAGGGTTTTCTGAAATGACGTGCACCAGGGCGGCAGCACTGAGGCGTCAGGTCCAGAAACCTATACTTTCGTGTTTAAATGTTTTGTACGAGTAAATAAAATTAAATAAAAAAATAAAGATTCCTCGGTTTCAATAAAAGCCTGTATGGATGATGATACTTAACACTGTATCTAGGATCTGTATGTAGGAACCCTTTTTAAGTATTGTTACAACACTGTTTTACCTTTCTAATAACCTAGTTATTTAGGGTAGAGTGTAAAAAAAATAAAAAGTTTGGTATTGTAAATACCAAACAACAAATATTGGTTTGGTAAATACGGGTGGTTTTTTTCTTAGAAAATAATGCAAACATGGAGATTCCAAATATTTTTTCAAAATATTTATAGTGTAAAATCTATTTTAAATCAGGTTGTATTGGAATTTCCCTAAATTTATAAATAAATCCAAAAAAACTTTAAAATTGTCGTTAGGTCGGTTTGTATAGACAAAAATGTAGACCGTTTAAGAAAACCATCTAAAATGTATTATTTGTAAATGTATTTTAATCATGAGTTGCTATTTTTATATCTACGGAGTCATTTGACGATAAAGTTCCGTATTTTTCGGATCGGGTGAAAACATTCAGGGAAATTCCAATACAATCTGATGTAAAAAACGGTTCCACTTTTATTATAAATATTTATTTTAAGCACTTACGACATTGTGGGATTTATTTTAAATATTTGTAATCAGCATGTTTCCAGTATTTTCTATGAAAAAATCCACCTGTTCCGTATTCATCGCTCGCGAGTATAGTTGTGTTTGAAAAGGGCAACAGACAACTTGTGAACGTTATGACTTCGTAATAGATTTATAGTGTGGTTGTCATACAGATATACCGAAGTAAACTGCCATTTCCAGTCTGAAAGATCTGTCCTTCACACATAATACTAATGTTTTTATTTTAATCCCTTTATAAACTATATTACTTGAAAATTAGAGTTCATGTGACATTTATGATTATAAATAACGGCGTAAGAACAAACAAGAAAATATATATTAATTTTATTATCTTTTCATGTATGTAAGTTAAACAACCATTTTAAAATTGATCAGATACATGATCTTCATTCATAATCATTTCTTTGTCACAGAGAATCTATTAAAGCTATTCTTGCATAAAATAAATATTTCATGGATCCGAGCCAAATTACAGTCATAAAACTGAACACCATTTATGGCATTATTCGGCAGGATATCGAACAGGCGTTCCTTCTATAACTACACTGCAGTGCATTTTAAGTAGACGTGTTATAAATTTTGTTGTGATTCTATTATCTTGAGAACTATGGATATGCAATTTTTCGTGTAGTAGTCGCATAAAAGTTTATAGATATTTAAAACTACTCAATAAGTTCTGAGTAGTTTGAACACCGATGGACGTGAGGCTCCGTAAAAAAACGTTCCACTTTGTCGCTAAACCATAAGAACGCTTAGGTAGATAATTCATATATCATACACACAAATTCCGTCCTTAACTTAAGGGAGAAAGCGTCACGTTTTACCGAAAATACTTACATAACTATTTCGATTTGATTTGGTACTTATTGAGTCCAGTGTGCATAATACAATGTTTTTCGACATTACAATATTAGATAAAGAAGAAGGATTAATTTATTGCTTGCATATACGTAAAAAAACAATTTTATAAAATATTGCCCAATTAGAATCCTACATTAGGTACCTATCCCTGATGAACACAGACTATAAAATGTAAAAAATCCAATTACTAACAATTAAAGATATTTAGGCGTTCTGTGCATAGCTACAGAGAAATGCTACTGTATATATATATGATGATGATGACTTTTGCTACTAATTAGTTAGGTACTACTACAGAATGTTGAAAATATGTATATGATAACTACTGTACGACGCACAGTGTACGTATGTATAAATTAGAGCACACGTTCCCGTTTTATTGTCCGCGATTGCACATGAGGAGTTATAGGTTTCATTTGCGGGCGATAGACGACAATTTTCAATTTTCTTGCGCGTGCGTCCCATTTGAATATTTTAATTTGGGGGGCGGCGCGACTATTTCAATTTATTTTATGAGTCGGCCCCAGAAGGGTTCGCTTCGCTCTCACCGTTTCAGATTAGTAAATATTTGATAGCTTTATTGCTCGACGTGATATATTATATGATCAAACGAACTTCTTGAAGTGAAGTTCGATCGATATTATATTAGTCGTTTCATTCGAATATATAAACATACAGTATACTTTAACCTACCAGGCAACATTCGCACGTATTAAAAAAAATAAAGGAAGTCAGTTGATTTCCCTCCATTTTTAGCCATCATCCCTACTGTTGGCGTTGTCTAGCCTCATTCTTTTTAGAGACTACAGAAAAACTTTCTATCTGGGATTCTGGGTGGGGGGGTAATTATATATTCGAATGAAACGACTAATATAATATCGATCGAACTTCACTTCAAGAAGTTCGTTTGATCATATATTAGTATTTCGTCGTTTCATTCTTCATATATAAACATACAGTAGATGTTTAGAGATGAAAGTTTTGATGTAATGCAATAAAAATCTGTAGACGTTTAGGTTATTACATATTTTTATTAGAATATCTTGTTCTGAACAAATCAGTAATCGATCAAAATTGTTACATTCAACTGTCAAAATACATTTATTGATCACCATTAGACAAATCATCATCATCTTTATTATCAGTAAAGCAAATAGCCCTAGCGAAATTTCCTTCCTCAGCTAGTGGGCGATTGTAATACCTAGCAAAGGTCTCGGAGGTCTTAGACCATCCGGCAGCTTTGCGTATCATCTCTAGTGAAATGCCAGCGCGTTTGGCTGCGGATGTGGCAGCATGGCGGACACTATGAGCGCCGAATGTCATTGCGTCTACCCCGCTATCCGCAAGCACTTGCTTGATCCATCTGCTGATGGATTGAGCAGTTGCATTTCTGTATGGTTTTTTAAATGTCAGTAATAGGTTTTGTGATGAGTCAGTCCTTCTCTTATTTGTCACCTCTATGTAATCATTAATAACAGTAGCAGGGCAAATGTTTAGGTTTTCATTAAAATAAGGTAGGAATAGAACTGGCTGATCACGACCTACGGCTGACGTTTTAATAACATCTGATATTATTATTTTTATTCCAGTTGTACCAACATGTACATTTTCTAATTTTATCAATGAAAATGTTTGTACCCTATGGGCTGTACATATTGCTAGTAAAATTGCCAATTTTTTGGTAATTTTTTCTGCTGATAGTTGTTTATTGGGAACCCACGTCGAAATATAATTGAGTACAGTCTGTGGGTCCCAAGTAGAAGTATATTTAGGAACCGTGGGCCTGAGTTTGTATGCACCTTTCATCAATCGTTTGATTTGATCGTCTGAACTTATGTTACTCCCAAGTAATAAAGACAGAGCTGATCTGTGACTATTCAAGGAGCCATAAGAGGCTCCATTATTGAATTGATCAGTTAAAAAGGATAACACTGCTTCACTTGAGCTCGCGTGAAAATTCAAGCTGTGTTCGTGACAGTAATTCCACCATAGCTTTAGCGAGACGTTGTATTGAAGCAAAGTATTTTTGGACAAAGATGCTAGCATTAAGTTCAACGAAGCCTCGGGAGTTCCGCGACTCAAGAACGATCTCCGGAGAGCGTCGCTGCAGCCAGGGTAAGGTGAGAGAATCTCTGGTTCCGTAATCTGGAACAACGTAGTTGTTTGATATATTTGTTAGGGTCCAAATATAAAGTTTCAGACACTATTAAGCGTTGCAAAAGTGGGAACCACGGCTGTGAGGGCCAGTACGGAAATATCATGATCCCAGTTGCTTTCTCGTTAATTATTTTTTGTACACATTTCAGCACGAGTGTAAACGGTGGGAATGCGTAAAAAAACTTTGGATGCCAACTAACGGTAAAGGCGTCCACCGCAATGGCATCCGGATCTGGTTTCCACGCTATGTAGTCTATACATTTGGCTGTGATGCGAGAGGCGAACATATCAATTTCGGGATTCCCAAACCTTTCGGTTAACAACTGGAACCCTGAATCGTTTAAGCACAATTCGATATCAGGGTTTTTCCGTGATTCCTGATCCGCTTCTACATTATCCTTAGTATTGATGTAGGACGCATGTAACCATATTTGACGTGCCTCGCACCACTGCCAAATCAGACGGGTAAGATCATTCAAGTGTGGGTACTGAATTCCACCTAACCGATTGACATAACTAATCGCAGTGGTATTGTCCACACGTAACAGTATAGCACAATTCGACATATCACGAGCAAAACATTTTAAGGCCAAAAACACGGCGAGAAGCTCTAAATAGTTTATATGGAATGTTAGTTCCTCATCTTTCCATGCACCTCCAGCTCGCTGATCATTACAATAAGAACCCCACCCGCTTAGAGAAGCGTCTGTGAAGATTTCTAAGTCAAAATGATTTACAGTTAAAGAGGAAGAAGCATTGCTAATGTTTTTTGCCCACCAGCGTAAATCCGGCAAAATTTCATTTGATAATTTAAATTTAGAATCATAATTTTGGAGTTCTTGGATTTTTAGAAATTTTAACCTTTCCAATAGTTTGGTGTATAGCCAACCGTATTTAATAGCTGGGCAGGCAGCTGTTAGGACACCAATTAAGTGAGCATACTCTCTTAGAGAACATGTGGGTAAACGTAAAAACTTTTTTACCAATTGTGCTATACTATCACGTTTCTCTGTGGGCAATGACATTGTCATAGTTACAGAGTCAAATACGAAGCCGAGAAACTTGCATTGTTGTTTAGGCTGCAAGTTACTCTTTTCGTGATTGATGACGAATCCTAAACATCTGAGTAACTTAAGTGTTGCACTTACGTTATTCATACATTCGGTATAATCTTTGCCCACACAGAGCATGTCGTCTAGGTAAACAATCGAGATGAAGCCTTGACCTCTCAAGTGAGAAACAACTTCTTTCATTAATTTAGTAAATGTCCTTGGTGCTACTGAAAGACCATATGGCATTGCATTAAACGAATATGTGATGCCTTCAAACTCAAACCTTAAATATTTTCGATGCTCAGTGGCAATCGGCACAACGAGATAGGCTTCTTTTAAATCTAAATTTGCCATATAGCCATTCCTTGGAATTAATTTTGCTGCGGTTCTATAGTCTTCCATCTTAAAATGGGACTTTGAAATATATTTATTCAGGTTTTTGAGGTTCAATATAAATCTCTTGCCACCATTAGATTTACTTGCTAAAAATATCTTTGAAAGAAATTGGTCCTCACTTTGTTCACATTCTGAGATGGCTCCTAGTTCAGTTAGATTTTGAATAGCTAAAATCATGTCTTGTCGGTCTTGACCAGATAAATTATTAACAGGTTTATGTACTTGAGTGATATTAGTACAAAAGGGTATGGGAAAACCATGCTTTATCCAGTCTAATATCACTCGATTATTTGATATTTTAGACCAGCATTTAAGAAAATATTGCAGTCGTCCCGCATGTACCTGCGCTACTGCCGCGCCGGGGCACGTTGCTTGTTGTAGCCCGCAGTCTTCGTCTGCGGCTGAGCTGGCGGGGCAGATCGTCGGGCTGCCTGAGGACTCCGGTAATACCCGCCTCGCCTCCCCCTGTTCGACGACTGGAAGCGAGGGGGCCCCGTCCAGTTTCCCTGGTATCTGGGGCGAGTCGAAGCTTGAGATTGCGACGAAGTATTATTGTTTGTCGTCGTAGAAGTTTTCTGATAAACTGCGTTTTTCTTTATTTGCCAGCCCTGTTTCTCGATAGCTTTCGAAGCTTTTATTTTCTCTGACAACTTGTTGCCGAACAGAGTCTCATCACTTTCAAAATCTTGCATAACGTTTAAGAATGCTTTGTCAAGTCCGGGTGTAATCAATTTGATACGATCCTGTGTCTCATTATAATGTAAATCTGTCAGTATACGACAGCTATCTGACAAGATTTTTATGGCTTTAACCTTGTTTGCTTTGTCCTCGGTTGTTAAGAGGACAGTCATGGCTCTGCTAAGCGCAGTAATGCCCACACCTAGTTGTTGTTGGACGCCTTCTATCTTCTTATCACGAGCGCGAGTTGTGTCCGACACTGCTGCAGATAATTCGGCGTTCAAAGAGGGCGCTTTTAACAACTTGCAGTTTTCGGGAATGCCATATTCCTTTAACAAAGTATCTTTGTTTTCTTTGACTAAGCCCTTTTTCAATATGGGCAGCCAACGCTGAGTGAGATCAGGGTGGATTTTTTCTCCATATACGGTGGCTTCATCTGCAGCGTCACCGAGCGCCGTCAATAGCTCTGAATCAATAACCGGGGCAATTTCCACGGAAGTTTCGTCGTTCTCCGTAGTTAGAGCTGGATCATTTGGTGGTACCTCGACCTCAGGCTGAGTGTCGGTTGCAGTAGCGACATCAGGCGACTCGGGCTCCGCATTAGCCTCTTCATTTTCTATAAAATATAAAGAAAATATTTTGAGGGTAGTTGTAAAACTTCGGCACATAGATCAGTGAGGTAAGACGGGATTATACTTTCTCGTTAACGACTTTGATACTCGTATGTGATAACTTTAAGTTAACCTCTGAGCATGAGAATTCCATGGTGTTGACTCACGGTCAACCTCCAGGATGAAAAAATAAAATTTACCCACGGATCAACGCTCGGTTGACCTCCAGGATCACAGTTACCGTCGTGATGGCTCTCGGCCAACCTCCAGGTTATTTGAAATAGTCATTACGATTTTATCACTATATTGCACTTAATAACGGCATTAAATTCGACTTACCTGATGGGTCCTCATCAGAATCCGATGAGTAAATTATAACACGTCGACGACGCTTTTGTTCCTTCAATCGTTTTAATTTCTTTGTATGCCATTCGATTTCTTCATCTGCGGTACGCTTAGGCATTGTGTAGCAGTAATCTACGCGTGTTCGTAATTTGAAATAACGAATTAAGATTTGCCACTAAACGTGTGCGTTCGTTGCCTCGCACGGAAAAAGAATGAGGCTAGACAACGCCAACAGTAGGGATGATGGCTAAAAATGGAGGGAAATCAACTGACTTCCTTTATTTTTTTTAATACGTGCGAATGTTGCCTGGTAGGTTAAAGTATACTGTATGTTTATATATGAAGAATGAAACGACGAAATACTAATTATACTTGCTTTTAAAATGAAGTGAACTCGGAAAGATTTATTTATTGTCGCATGGGGTGGTTGTCTTATTGCGGGATATTTTCTGACTTGAAAATTCTGAAGGTGGTTTGGTGTCCTTGTTGTTTACTTTTAAATATTCAATGTATTTTATTAATAGATGACTATAATTATTATCCTTTACCTTGAGGGAGACTGAAATTAAAGAGACCTGGCTGAAATGGGAAAAGTATGTAGAGTAGTTTTATTTTAAATTTTTCTGACATTGATGTCATATTACCTGTCTATATAGGGCGTTTCTTTTTATTTCTGTTAAATTTAAGGGCAGCTTATTAAGACCAAATATAATTAATTTCTCAAAGAAGCTAGTGCCTTAATAACCCTTACTGTTATTGAGTTCATGACTGTTTATTTTGTCAATTAAATAATTCGTTTTAAACCTTTGACTATCCTAGTAATGCGGCCATATGATATGATAAACATAAATGAAATAGGCGTCTGATTGACAAGGGTATATGTGTGCGTCGATCACGTACAGTCAGCATCAAATATTACTCTTATAAATCCTCGATCCCGAAAGCATACTTAAGCTATAGACAATACAGTCGTGTGCGGATATTTTGAAGTAGCATTCGCTTTGATGTACAGTCACCATCAAATATATCAGAGCGGCCACGGTGCTCAAAATATAAACATGCACTCTAATGCCACGATAATAGAGACCTGCTCAGATATTTTGAGCACTCTGGCTGCTTCAATATATCTGATGGCGACTGTAGAACTACAGACCTACACGTCTGTATGGAGTAGAGATGGGCCGAATATTCAGTAATTATTCGGTATATTCGGCAATTTTTTAAGTGTTAGTATTCGGCCGAATAGTTCGATTATTTTACAGAATATTTACCGAATAAACAATGTAACCGGACAGGACCAAAGATTGTGGCAATCTTTTGGGGAGGCCTATGATCAGCAGTGGACGTCTTTCGGCTGACATGATGATGATGATGAAACAATGTAAATTACTAGCGTAAATTTTGGCAATTAAGTAATTGGAGAAAGATATCATATTTCAGCAGTCTACCAAAAACCATTTTTTTACGTCCGCTACTCATTTTCACAGTCACCACAGTCAATATAACAGAACAAACTTAATTTTGTAACTTTTACCTAGTTTTTGCACTTTTTTTACACTGTTTCTAACGATATGGCGCAACCGAATATACGGTTCGGTAAGAGCTGAACCGAATATTCGGCCGAATAATATTCGTATTTGGTAAAGTCCGTATTCAGCCCATCTCTAGTATGGAGTGGGTGGCCGCAGTGCAACGCAGTAGGGGATGTGTTTAACCTCGCAAAGCTATGTTCCATCTAATAGAATTGCGAGCTCGTTATCTGCTCAGATTAAAATATTCAGTATTTGAGTGATTTCACGAGCGAGTGAGCGGCAAAGGGTTGACTAGTCGTTTCGCCCGCTTTGAACACTTGTGGGGAGGCGCCGGGTTAGGTGGATTTACCTACTATGCATACGGGGAAGTTTTGCAAAGCACCCAAGTTATGAACGCTTCATGGATATTAATTATTAATTTAATCATATGAATTGTAATGTATATACGTATAGCATCCTTGTCGTATGACTGTTACGACTATTTGCACATGTACGATGTTGCTAATGTGCGTGCCCATTATATGAATTAATTAATTAAATAATTGGATATGCAATTATGCAGTTGTACTACACATCACAAGCATTCGAAGATACTTATTTGAAAGTAATTTTGTATACTACCACAAAATTATATATTTTTTTGTACTACACAATTTTTAAGGTAGGTACTCAAGACAAATTTACGAGTGCCTAAATCAGCTCTTGCTTTAAGTTTTCTGGATGAAGTATTTACACTACTTACGAGAAAATGACAGGTGTAATTTTGGCCGGAGAGTAGTATGTGTTGTAGTAGAGTGTGAACAGGCCTTTAGATATGGTGGTGTAAAGGCGGCTTAAGAAATCTTGACAGATGTCACACCACCCATCCCCGGCCTCTTCTCATTCCGAACACCAGAGACGCAACACATTACTAACTGTACGAATATTTGATGTTAATATTTAAAAGAAGAAATAAACAACCGAAGACCAAATAAATATCTTTTATTTTAACAAATATTACATGGCGCAGTCGGAGAAGAACCGGTGAGCAAGATTTTACTTGATTAAGCGAAATATGAAGACACGTGCCTGCGACCTGCCGGCATTTTAACTCAATTACAAGAAGATCGGAAATTAATATTAATATCAAGAATAAAGAAGGTTCGTGGAAAATATGTCGGACGACGAGAATGGATCGAAAATTTGCGAAGTAGACAACATGACATGTGCGGTGGAGTACAAAATGCCGCATGGCCTAAACTTGGACGACGTGGGCAATTGCTGGCCTCAGTGGCAACGTTTTAAACAAGCATTCCGTATATTTTTGCTTGCTGCGGGCTTTGAAAAGCTGGCCGAAACTAGAAAAGCGGCTATTCTTTTGAATTGTATCGGGCAACAAGCCCAGGAGCTCTATTTCAACGTCCTACAAAAAGAAGACAAGATTAAACTAGAAGAAATAATCACATTATTCGACGAACACTTCAAGCCCAAGCAGAATGAGGTAATTAACAGCTTTAACTTCAACAAACGTATTCAAGAAGATGGGGAAAACTTTGACGCCTTTTACACAGCTGTCAGAAAATTAGCTGAAAATTGTAACTACCAAGAAAAAGACAGAATGCTGCGTGATCGGATCGTGATGGGCATCAAGGATCAGCGCACTCAACAGAAGCTATTGGAGATTAAGGAGCTGACTCTGGAAAAAGCCGTAGATGTATGCCGCTCAGCTGAACTCTCTAGAGAACATGTGAAGATGCTGAACAACTCAGAAGTGCTGGCGGTACAAGCGAAGACATCACACCAGTCATCAGAACAGAAAGCTAAGTATTCAGATAAAGTTAGGTATTCAGATAACAACAGGTTTTCACATAATAATTCTAATGCCTTTCAGTATAGTAAAAACTATTACATGTGCAGAAAATGTAAAACTGAACATGGCCCCAGAAACTGTCCAGCCTATGGAAAAATTTGTAGTAAATGTAAAAAATTCAACCATTTCAGTGCAGGTTGCAACCTGCAACAATATAACAAGCAGGTTCACGAGTTAAACAACCACGAAATGGACAATAATGCGGCTAATAACAATGTGCATGAATTATGACTAGTTTATTCCATAGACTTATCAACAAATGAATGGCATGAAAAATTAAGAGTAGAAAATAAAAAAGTAAAATTTAAGTGTGACAGTGGAGCACAGATTAATGTTTTATCATTAAAGGACCTTAAGCAAATTGTCAATGATGATACTAAAAGAAATTTGTCTGAGGCAAGGGCATACATTGAGGTCTTCGGGGGTGGCAGACTGGTGCCATTAGGTAGAATAACTTTAACAACTTACACTTTAAATGAAGAAAAATGTTGTGAGACTGAATTCATAATTGTAAAAGAAAATGTTCGTCCCATTTTGGGTCTTGGGTCTTTAGTAAAATTAGAATTATTGAAAATAAGCAACATTGGAACAGTAACAATGCTTGGACTCAACAATGGAGATCAATGCACAAATAAGAATGTAATTGTTAAAAAATATTGTGAACTATTTCAGGGGGTCGGGGAATTCAAGGAGCCATTGGAGTTACGCATTCAACCAGGAGCTCAACCAGTGGTCAGACCTCCACGCCGGGTGCCCCATGCACTGCTAGGTCGCCTCGCAGAGAAGCTCAATATCCTGGTGGAACACAAAGTCATAGCCGTAGTAGAACACCCGAGGAATTATGTAAGCAACCTTGTTATAATAGAAAAGAAAGATGGTTCCCTCAGAATTTGCCTCGATCCTAAAGACTTGAATAGAGTTTTAATCAGAGAACATCACCTTATTCCAACTTTAGACGAAATTGTACCAAAAATGTGTAATAAAAAACTTTTTTCAGTCCTGGATTTGTCAGATGGATTCTATAATATAAAATTAACGGAAAATGCTAGTGATCTATGTACATTTAACAGCCCTTTTGGCTGCTATAAATTCTTAAGATGTCCCTTTGGTATTTCAGTGGCTCCGGAAGTTTTCCAAAGGTATAGCGAAGCAGCCTTTGGAGATATTCCAGGTGTCATTGTGTATTGTGATGACTTACTAATATGTGCGGATTCAGAAGATGAGCATGATGCAATATTGACCAAAGTTTTTCAGCGAGCTAAAGAACATAATGTTCGATTTAATAAAAATAAGTTTCAGTACAAATTAAAAGAAGTTAAATATTTCGGACACATTTTTTCGGAACAGGGCATGAAAATTGACCCTGAAAGAGTAAATGCAATTATAAGTATGAAGAGTCCCACTAATAAAAAAGAGTTGCAAATATTCCTGGGAATGGTTAATTATTTAAGAAAGTTTATTCCTAATATGGCTAATATTGCATCCACGCTCCAATTATTGTTGAAAAAGGATGTGACCTGGTTATGGACAGACATTCATGAAAATGTTTTTAATAATATTAAAAAGAAATTAACAGAAGCCCCAACCTTACAAAATTTTAACCCTAAACTGCCCATAGTCATTCAATGTGACGCATCTAAAGATGGTCTAGGCTGTTGCTTAATGCAAGAAGGCAAGCCAGTGAGTTTTGCCTCAAGGAGTTTGACTCCAGCTGAACAAAATTTCTCCCAAATTGAGAAGGAGCTACTGAGTGTTTGCTGGTCCACACAGAAATTTCACTATTACATTTATGGGCAGAAATGTACAATTTTAAACGATCATAAACCTCTAGAGTCATTGCTTAAAAAACATATTCATGAAGTCCCGTCTCCTAGACTACAAAGAATGAAGTTGAGGCTCTTGAGATATGACATAGAATTTAAATATTTAAAAGGGAAATATATGTACATAGCGGATCTACTTTCACGAGCATATATGAAATGTGATCTTACAGATGATCCATACATTAATGAAATGGTACACTGTGTAGGACTTTCAAGTCAGTTACAGTGCACTCAGGAGCAAAAACATGAGCTTATTAAAGAAACAAGTTGTGATGCTGAGCTTTCCAAGCTGATAGATTATACTAAAAATGGATGGCCGGATAAGAAACATGTCTTAGATAATTTGAACTATTATTATAAGTTGAGATCCGAAATAACAGTTGATGAAGGTCTAGTGTTCTTGAATCACAGAATAATAATACCAAGTACATTACGTTTGAAAGTTATGAAAATGTTGCACGAAGGACATTTAGGTACAACTAAAATGAAACAAACTGCTAGGAATATGTACTACTGGCCAAAAATAGATGAACATTTAGATACTTATGTAAAAAAGTGCTATGTATGTCAGACTTATCAAAACAACAATGTAAAAGAGCCCCTTTTACCCCATGAAGTACCTAAATTACCTTTTTACAAAATAGCGACAGATATAATGGAATTTAAAGCTAAAAGCTACCTGGTAGTGTATGATTACTTTTCGAAATGGTTGGAAATTAAAGCAATATCAAATAAAAGCGCTAAATGCATAATTAATACATTAATCGAGATTTTTTCGTACTGGGGCATTCCTAATGAGGTAGTATCAGATCATGTACCATTCGATTCCAAAGAGTGCTTGCAATTCGCTCGTGAATGGGGGTTCACCTTTACATACACTAGCCCAAGATATGCTCAATCTAACGGAATGGCGGAAAAGGGAGTTCAAATAGCGAAGAAAATACTACTTAAATGTAATGAAGATAAGACTGACTTTAGATTAGCACTTTTACAGTATAGGACTTCACCTGTATCCGGTACTAGTTTCGCACCAAGTCAATTAATGATGAATCGGAATCTCAAAACAAGAGCTATTGTAAACTATGAATATCTAATACCAAAGCTTAATATTAATGTAGATCAGCAATTTCAGAAAACTTTAGGTAGAAATGTGAAATACTATAATAACACTGCAAGAAGAAAGAATATATTTTATAATGGACAACAAGTGTGGTTTAAAAAAGATCCGAACCGAAATATTTGGTTGGAAGGAAAAATATGTAAAACGAATGGCTTTAGGTCATACAATTTATTAGATAAGAATAATGTAGAATACACAAGAACATCTTTTCACATTCGACCGGCTTAAGGCTTTGTGCTCCACCAGTTCTGACAATTGGTTGAAGGTTTGACTTTGTGGCTCCTTGAGTTAAAAGGGGAGGCAAAGGAAATGTAAAATGTAAGCGTAATATTAATAGATATATAGTTGTAATAAAATGTAATTGTAAACCATAGTATTATGTATGCGCATTTGGGTAGTAATTTAAGTGTTTGTTTAAATTTTAAAAGGGGGAGATGTAGTAGAGTGTGAACAGGCCTTTAGATATGGTGGTGTAAAGGCGGCTTAAGAAATCTTGACAGATGTCACACCACCCATCCCCGGCCTCTTCTCATTCCGAACACCAGAGACGCAACACATTACTAACTGTACGAATATTTGATGTTAATATTTAAAAGAAGAAATAAACAACCGAAGACCAAATAAATATCTTTTATTTTAACAAATATTACATGTGTAGTCACGTATTATTTGAATAATAAGGTAGTTCTTGATAATGTATGAAACCATAATTAGAAGGAGGTGCTAAATATTGCTGAAAAGTTTTCGATAAAACTCATTTAACACTTTTATTGGAATAAGTTACTTTACGCCAATAAAGCCACAGTCACTAAAACAAATGAATTGTCGAATATCGCTGGCTTTTTCCGGCGTCTGCCTCCATGAATAATTCCATTTATATAATGGTTTTCACCGCATGAAATATTTCCTGCCGAGTTTTGCATATTTAATACTGACATCAGCAACGTCCAACACATTTTACTTACCTACACATCATTTGGCGTGCGGCATTCATAGTTATTACGTTTACGGCTAAATTCAGTGTTGATTAATATTTTATATCTGTGAATTGATTCATGATGACTAGTGAGTGATCGGGCAAACAATAGCGCCATGGTATCACAGCATGAAGCGATCAGTCACGGGAATATTATTTGATATGAAATGGGCGGAAGTTGGCAGTCGATTAATACATATTGCACTCCACCCATGAAGAGCTATTTATGAGTGAAATAAGTTGTTCACCTGTTGTTGCCATTTATTATAGAGAACACAATGCGACCGGCCGAGCGCGCCCGCCGCACCCGCCTATTATTTATTAGCGGATACATGGAAAGCAATTTGTCGATTAAGACTATTGACGATCGATAACGATCTATATTTCTATAGATTTTGACAACGTAAATTAGTGCAATCGTTAAATAATATTGCTCCGTCATGCAATCCCAATTTTACAAGCTAACTACAATGCTACAGAATCTACGGAGCGTGCTTAATTCCGGCATTCAGTGATTGAATAATACTTTTTAAAATAAAAACTCATCTCACGTCCTCGTTCGAGTCCGGGCGACGTTAAGATATTCGTTTAGTCCAGATGAATGGCTTTTTATAATTTTCCTAGTGGTCGTTTGGTTGGCCCATAAAATTGGTGGGGACGTGACCATCATTTTTTTAATCGCGAGCGAGCGCATCGATGTGCCGATCAAACAGGTACACTATTGAGAGCAGCCTGAACCTTAGCACGTTTATTAGAGATTCGTGCGTTCATTTTGGTCTTCTGCGGTTCTGTAATAATATTATAAAAAGGTTAGAAGACATTGCTGCTCTGTTCGTCCCTTCTCCGACCAGTTCCAGTGCCCTATGAAATTCCCCAGGAAAGTGAATCTGTTGGCTTAATCTTTATTTTTTTAATCGATATTTATGTAGATATTTAACAAAATGGTGCGAGTCACGATGTGTAGTTATTCCGTGCAATCCATATCCTTACCAATGCCTATTATTTTTATTAGGTATCTATTACCTACTCAGTGGCAAAATATTACTATTTCTTTTCCTACGAAAACATTATCAAGATTTAAAAAAATGCATTAGCGTAACCCAAGCGCTATCATATAACATAATGACACTTACCTACCTGCTATCTTGACCTGGTAATTATAGACGTTGAATTATTATTGCTCATTGAAAGCATATAAGGATACCTGTTATAAAATAAACAAAGGAATTATTTATAGGTTACATGTACATAGGTACATGATAAACAACAAGTATTATAACTAAAAAACCAATATTCCTTTCTTTCAAGTACCTACAACTGAACATGGCACGAAATTTTCGTTCATCAGCATCACTATAATTATGAATTTAATATTGTGTTTCAATATTACGAGCTTTTACAAAATAAACTTGCGGTTATCAATTCGAATTGCCCTTATGATCAATTTTAAAGTTCGGGCCTTCATTATAAAGTAAGTAGGTACTAAAAGCTCGATTGGCATTGCTTGATGAACATATAAAATATCCTCAGCCTTATATGGCGTATCTAATCGATTCTGATGCGCTACCGGTAGTGGGATATTCTCTCGTAAACAAATTTTATCGTACTTTCAAGAAGTGTTAAAGAAATTATAGTTAGATGCCCGTGCTGAATTAAATTGAGTCGGTAAAGTCTGCTTTGAAATAAAATTAAAATATCTACGAGTAAATCAAATCTGAATTGACGAGTCTTATATGATTGTCGTACATAAAGTTTGTCAAAAACAAATGCGATTTTTGAAAATGTGATCCTTAGAACAATTACATAGTTTAAACGTTTAAAGCGTTGGCCTCAGACACGATTTTTCTTTATTTGAAGAGCCACGTGATTTAGGGGATGTAGTCATCTAATGCCTGTGATAGGAGACACCGAATATCGTCCAAAAAATAGACCTCTGATATAATGTACCATACTAATAAGTTATTATTATTTATGTAGGTCCAATTTTTGTGTAATGCAATATTGTGTCACAGTATAGGAAAAAACGTTTTTCTCATACATTTTAATAAACACTTGATCAAGCTATAGTAATTTGATCAGAGGTACGTCGATAGCATCCAGGAAAATGCGTAAGTCGGTTCGATAGGAGTCAATAACATTGTTACAATGAGCTAAATGCCGAACTGTCTCGCGCGGCCAGGGACCGTGACCAAGGTGGACGACACTCCTTGATACTTTTCTGAATTAATGTTCTAATGATCTTTATTACACTTTTCCCATGGGCGTCGTAGGAGTCGACTAAGGAATTAAAGTGTACTGACAACTATTTTTCGAAGTCTGATGACAGGCAGCAGCGTCGTCGTCGTAATGGACAATTGGACACACAACTGCGAACGCGAATGCCAATTCGCTTACCCAGCATGGCAATTATGGATATTTACCTCCTAATGCGTTCATACGTACAGGTAATAGGAGAGGCCTTTGACCAGCAGGGAAATGATACAGGCTTAGTTATGTGATTTAATTACGTAAGTATTTAAAACGGTCTACTTAACGTGGTTTGGTTAACGAATAGTAGGTATCTTATATCCTTACTTATATCCTTGTCAGTTGCGGTTGGAAGATATTCTGGGATTTAGTACGTATTATTTATGATCATAGTTCTAGGTCGTGAACTACGTAGGTATGGTATTAGTTTCTGAAGCCATACCTACTTTTATAAACAATATTTATTTTTACGTTTTGTGCTGTTCTATTGATATTACGCGTGCAATTATTTTTCTGTCTACTGTTATGTTTTACTCTATTTTAAAAACTTTAATTAACTAGACTTTTGCGATTGTTTATTTATCAAACTAATGACAAAGTTAGCCAAATAGTGATATTTTGTATTAAAGCTGGTTACAATATATTTAAGTGCAAGTACTCGTACATAGGTATCTCAATCCCCTTATTCATAAATGTTTCCTAACTTAGCAAATCGATAAGTTTTCTTGTTGTTGCTGTTTGTATCTAACACTTTAACACCCATTTTATACCAAACGTCAACATAGCGATTTTAATGAAACAGATAAAAAAAAATAGTGCAGCCACCTAGTATCAAAACTATTCTCACGTTATACACTATTGGTTGGTGAAGAATTATTATTTTCCGATCTATGGTCATTAAAATTTTTGATTAACAACGTTCTATCCGTGTCGATGGGATGACTGTGCAAGTCCTTCCTGTATTATCCTTTTGCTTCGAGCCGTAACTAAACGCTCTGACCATAATTTTTCGGTCCACACAAATATCAAATTATTGACTTTGGAATGTCCGGATAGCGTGCTAGTGTCCGGTGTATATTTATGCTAGCAATGGGCTCGGATTACATGACTTTACACTTCAAATGTGAATAAAATAAAATCAAATGGTATCTAGGATCTAGGTACTCGTCGTTACTGATATCGCATCGCAATTTATTTAAAATGTATGATATTCGATGAGCGTTTCTCTTACCTTGAGCTTTACCGTGGCAGTAATCGGTATCGGCTTCGTAAATTAAATCGTTGTGCAGTTTGTTGTAGGTAATTAGTAGGTAAAATCAAGAACCATTGAGTTTGACTAGTGTGCCATGAGCCGTCACCTTAAGTTTTTTACTTTCTATCCATCCCGTTCATACTCGCGTATTGGTGATAGCGAGAGCAGGGATAGAAAGTAACTTAACTTACGATGGTAGCTTATGGTAAGTAAATTCAGCTGGCGTTACCGTTGCAGCGAAATCATGGTAAGGTCTGTAAGACACGCTTCAAAACGACGAAACATTTAAATACGTTTAAACAAATTTAACATTCTTTCCCAATCGTATACTTAGCAAGTTTGTATAACTGATTAATTATTCGTATTTAGCAACGTACCCAATATCTCAACTCAACACAAGAATTAGGTACACACAGGTATGTATATCGCTGTCGCTGGTATCGTGAAAATGGGTTAACGACCTTCAAATTCTGAACCCAAATTGTAGCTGAAGCTATATTTCAAATCAATAGATAAACTTTATAATGTTGTGTGTAGCGCTCATTACGTTAGGGCACGCCGTACAATCGGGCCCCACCTTGCACGAGCCCGGTATAGAAACTGGCCATTCGTCATCCATTATTCACGGGCTAAATTGCACAACTTTAGAGAGCCATTTCTAAATGACATCTAAATCTGTTACTGTATTAACATTGTGAATAAAATTTATACAATCAATCTACATAAATGTCCGTGAGCGTCCGTCCATTAGTCAAGTAGAGCACAAAGGGCACACGCTCTTCTCGTAAATCAGGCGCATGTAGCGTATTGAGACGGCTGCCCAAATCGCGCTCAATAACCGATGCTATGTGCCGCCCGCGCCGATATGCGGCACAGAACTTTCCAGCCATTAACGACCCCTTACGACTAACATTTGTCATTAGCCGAGCGAGCCTCATTGCTCTGGTGAAATCTTGACTTACTTAACATTGTTTCAACATCAGAACTGCCGCACAATGGCTACATCTGGACTAGAACATCGCTAGACAATAATGTGCCCGACCGTCGTGTGTCACGTTTATAACATGTAGGTACTTACATGAAAAGTTGGTAATTACTTAATCACCTACTCTCTCGAAAGTAAAATTTTATCATTATCAACATGAAATTATTATTATATCCATCAGGGGGACTACCACGATATTCTAATGCGATACAGTTTAGGACCTAATGTGAATCTTGATGTGTCAGTTCCATAGAATAACTGTTTAAAACTGACAAGCCGAACCTACACTGAATCTTATTTAACAGATCATGTTAGCCCCACTGATCCTGTCTTGCACTACGTTGCCGTTGAAGCGCGAATGATTTTATGTCCACGATCTGCGCAGTACCTACACGACACTACAAAGGCGTTATTAAGTCATTACAGAAAATATAGCCTAAACACTCTAAACGGTTATTAACATATTAAAATATTAGAGTATGACCGTGCGCAGGGCCCCGCACGCGTGCGCGGCGGGGCGCCCAGCGGGGGCCCGCTACCGGTCAGGGCGCAGCACCCGGGCCCGCTCCTGGGTGTTAATCTCCTGGAGATACACAAATTATTATCACCTTTACGCTGCTTAACACTTGATTTACAAATTGAAGGAATATTTTAGTTGCGTAGGCCCTAGTATATGTACTTTCTGTTCCTGGAGCTCTGTAAACGAATTCGCGCAATTTCAATAATTTCGTTGTCTCACGCCTAACCTACCCTAGGTTAGATGTGAATCAATGAAATTGTGGAATCATGACATTGTAAAGCCAAATCAATCTCTTCTAGATATTAAATTCTTGTCCTAATTTTGTGGCTGTGCAGGTATTGAATATGTTGGTAACATTTTCTTTTGAGATTTTGTAAAAAAAAAAACGTAACGATTGACTTCATAACCAATAAGAACTTCTATGATCAGGTGTTACACCCTCACTGGAAGCTTGATTGCATACCGAAACCTAAGCCTGTATCAACTGGAGCATTATCGCACCTTTAAGAAATATAGAAAATGAATTTCGATTTGCTCTTTGGGATTCGTTTCTTAAGTCATAGAATTCGAACTCATTCATTCTTAATCATAGAAAGCGAACTGGCAACAATGCCACCTTCATAGCAAATAGTATCGTGTTAACAAATGCTTGCATCCATCGCCTACTTGTTTATCACCCCATTGCTTTTAATACCTTCTGCCAAGATTATTATAATCTACTGCCTTCCCTTCCAAACACATACTTAGTTTGAATAACAAACCTAGTAAACCTACTTACATTACCTAGACATGAACAAATCGCTTGCATTAAAGCACTCCACCCTATCTCTTCAAACAAATCAAACGTTTATTAACCACGGAGCCGACATCGCCGTGTTAAACCAAAACGATCACTTCACTTATGAATAATATTCAATGTTAATACGTTGGATCGTAAAATATATTTAAGTAAAGCATCGAGTTACATCCCGCTTTAAACAGATCTTATCTCAGTATCTGTTAAATATTGTCGTCGGATCTCAGTCGGTCGAGGTGACGAAGTCTGCTTGGAGACTCACAGTTTTAAACTAACGACGGGAATAAAATAAAAGAATACTTATTTATGCATAATAATGATTTCGAGTGAATAAAAATGAGGGGATCCGTACAGATATGTGAATAAGAGTGGGATATGATAAAGCGGGAGGAATGTCCGAGGTCCTGCGGCGCATTTAGATGCCGCGGCCCGATTGCCGCGACCGCTGTGCCGCTATCACTTATATCACTTCATTGCGGCTGTTTACATTTCATTCATAAGTCTGATTGTCTTTGCAGTCGTGATTTCTTCAAGTGTATAGTGTCTATTAATTTTATGTTTAGGTATAGGTAACAGTTTTATGATTCAATAATCATAAAACTGTTAAAGACAATTCTTTATACACTTAACTAGCACTTAGTAGCACTTATTGCATTCTATGCGTAATTGCGTATTCCTCACATGTTTTAGCAGTCATTTATTTAAGTTAGTTTAAATTTATCATGCAAAGTGAAATGTAATAAAAGTCACAAGTTTTTACTAACTACTTAGTCATACTTATCTGTACCTAATGTAAGTTGAACTAGCAAACCCTTGTAATTAATAATAAATTTTTGATAACTTTTCTATATTTCAATTGGAGCTTTAAATAAGGACTCTGTTTATTGCTAAGTGGTTTAATAGATCTAATCAATACATAATTCAAAATTTAAACTGTGAGAACCAAACTAAACAAACTAAAGCACAATAATAATGTGATATTGTGAACAAAGTTTGTTGATCGTATTAGTTTATTTTTATTTATTTTAATAAACCCTTGGCATGTATGTGTCGCCGAAGCTCGCACGTTGCTCCTTATTTATTGACCTATTAGAGATAACATTAAGATCGAGATGCACGGCCAAGGACCTTTGTTATAAAAATGTCAGCTTCATTATTCTTAAAAAATAAAGGTAGTCATAACGTGGAATGGCCATTAAATGTGTTGTTCTTAGTATCCTCCTAATTAAATCTTATTTATCATATTGCTTTTAATTCGATGTTAGCTTTTAGATACTTCAGTAATATTAATGTCACTTAAGTCCATATAAGTAATTAGGTAGGTTTTTACTACTCTTAATAGAGTTATAAAAAAAAATTACGCATACTTATTACTTGTAAATTAAACGGCCCTTATTTAAACTTAATTGTAGTCTATGTAATCATGATACACTAGGTAATTATGTAGGTACTTAACTCAAAATGTAGCTTGAAATCAGTGTGTCCGTTAGAATCCTACGAGCGTATCCATATAATTATCATCATTAGCATCCTGAAGGCGGCATCAACTCGTTATATTTAATTTTTCCCATTTTTTTTATCCAAGCTATTTAAATCAATACTCATTATGGTTTTTCAAAGGACCGTCATTCGAACTTTTAACACAAGAACAAAGAACCAGTTTTATGATCTGATATTAAAGGTATTTTAAGTTTACGACTTTGTGGGTTTTGATTAATAATGAAATATATTATGGATGCCGAAGAAACAAAACTTCGAAGTTATATGACACAGCGCGATGATTTCGAACTTATACTGGTATTTTAATATAGTACCTATATTATTTTACCAAATACAAAAACGTAATATTTATTAAAATGCGGAAATCGATGATATTTGCAAAGTCGCTACACTAATAATATCGCGTACATTTGTAGATATTATGTTACAGCGAAGATTAAAAGGAGAGAGAAAATTACCTACCAATAGCCTGCCATACATCGGATGTTAAACTATACGTAGGCAGCTACCTAATTTCATCATCATCATCATTTCAGCCAAAAGACGTCCACTGCTGGACATAAGCCTCCCCCAATGTCGCCAATATGACCGGTACTGCGCTGCTTGCTTCAACCGGGTTACCGCGACCTTGACCAGGTCAGGCTGGACCAGGACCATCATGTGTCCCACACAGCCCACACTGCGTCTTCCGGTACGTGGTCGCCAGTACAGCAGTTTCTGGCCCCACTAATTTAAACAACAATTATTAGGTGGCGGAGCCTCCTGCACAAAATTACATTGCAATGATAGTATCTAATAGTTTTTAATCCACCTATATTTTCCTTAAAAATGGCTTTCAGTTATTACTTTCTAACTCTACTAAATCTACCTATTGCAAAAAGATGTTGTTACCTAAGATATCGGAAGTAAACTATATAATCTAGGGCTGTTGTTAACACTTATATCGCCATAAAGTTGGTAATGGCCTATTATGAATAATTCCGATTCCAAGATGACGGGTGGAGCTGACCGTAGCGCGACGACTGGGCTGCGCCCGCGCCGCTGCCCGCCAACTGATAAACACCACCGTGGGGGGTCTTAAAATCGCTATTTTATTGGCGTTCTACATTCACATTGACGTTATACGACTTTTATTTCCATAGATCATTATCGGTATTGATTTGAACATCGAGCGATGCAAATGTAGTTCAGGGATGGGAAAACGATTTGCCTACATATTAGATATATTTTGTCCTTGAAAGCCAAACTAATTATGCGTATAATTTTAACTACCACTATTTATTAGCCAGCCTCCGTAGCCTAGTTGATAGTGATCCTGCCTACGAAGTTGGAAGATCCGGCTTCGTCTCCCAGCGAGGGCATTATTTGTGTATTATAATTACAAGTATCATAAATATTTTTTCCTGTCATTTAAGTATTTATGTATCATTAGTTTGGTACCCACATCACAAGCTTTAATTGTGTAAAATGATGTCTCATTTTTTTCTCTCTCTCTGTCTGGGCCTGCCACGTCCGCTTCGCTGCTCCAGCAGCCTCTTTGTGGCTATAAGAGCCCACCTATTTTATTTATTTAATATTATTATTTGTGACTGGTCTTAATTTCCTGTTATTTTTCTCTCTGTCCCTCTATAAAGCAGTTTTGCACCGTTATATCAATTAAAATCGTTAAGGTCGACGCTGTGAATTTGTTTTGACACAGTTAGTCCGTCGAACTTCATAAAAAAACTTTTTTACGACTATATTAATATTAAGTTTGTTTTTAACATTTATTGAAAATTTTCAGAATTGGAGATATTAAATCAGGATCATTACCATACCAAATTTTAGACATTTTACCTATCTACTCGTATTTCTGAAATACTAACAAAAGCTATGTTATTAAGTATGTACAAAGAAACTCGGAAAATCTCCACAAATTCTGGCAATAACAAACCTACTTAGTACTAGGAGATTATGGCGAACATTGAAATTTCGAGTCTCTTCCTCAAAAATAAAGAAAGAGAGAAACAATTTAATAATATATAATTATCTATTTTCTTTTTTTTCTGGCGTCTCATCTGAGAAATAAATGCTAAACCACTGTCAAACGAAACTTTTGCTATACCATTCGTGAAAATGTAAACAAATTCATTCTTGGTTTTATCACCTCATAGATTTGTGTTAATATTATTAATTATTAGTATTAATGTAAAAATATACTTTAACACATAGCGTGTCACGATATGTGTTAAAGACGTCAAGTGCTATGGAAAGTCAGCCATAATTGTTTACCTTTTTTAATTTCAACTGAAGAATGGTATAAATGAAGAAATATTATTGAAATATTAAATCATATAGATATTAGCCATGTTTTTTTACATTCTCATTCCTTATTCTAATCTAGATAGGTAAGTAGTAAGTAGGTACCATAAAATTATTCGAGCGGCAAGTTCCTTCCATTTCATTTTAACATTTTCAACACTTCCCCCTGAGTAAGTAAAATAAGAGCTAATAAAAGTAGTGTAATAAATATCCCGGAAAGTTGTTTTAATTTCTCCTTTACACGAAGTACCTAGATTGCCGGCGCGATCGGCAAAACTTCCTTGTTTTTAATTTTCTTTAAAACATCCGTTTGTTTTATACATTTTATTTCCAATGAGTACTTGGGTAGAAGGCTTTCTCAACTTCAGTGCTTTTTTTTCATGAAGGATGTAAATAGTTGAATTCGCAGCTGTAATATACACTTTATACCTACCGTATAAAGTACGCTTTTGTAAAGCATTTTCAACATTATCAACTTTTTAATTGCTACGAAGAAGGCTAACTTTACCAGACGCTTCAATTATTTTTCTTTTGTTTTAAACTGCGATGCAAAGTAAAAATGTGATTGGAAGCCATACCTATTGTGCTTTACCTGAACGATGAATATACAGTGAGCTGAAGTCGGCTGGAATATCAATACGACGATTAATTAATTAATTATGAGCTTCATAAAAACGTCATCGCTTCAAAACTGCAGTCTGAATCAAGACGACAAAAATAAAATTAAGCGATTGGCTCGAGCGGACAATGTTGAGATTGGCGTATCGAAGGCTCGCTCCGCGATCATGGGAAAATTATAGATCGGTCGAGAATCGGCGAGAGGCGCGCGGACCGAGCGCGGCTTATCACCGGCCCATTGTGCGCGGCATATTCCCGACGTCTGCAATATTCCATACCGTTCGACAAACTGAAGATTACAGAAGCATGATTAGAATGTTTAGTAGGTTCCTACATACGAAGCGCCGACTCGGCGACCTGCATAGTTTTGTGTTCATCCCTATGGTGAGAACTTAAAGTCCATGGCAACGGGCGCTTTCTTCGCGGAATGGGACGTTTATCTAGAAATGGACAATTCATTTCAACTCACCGCCTGAGATATCAGAAATGAATAAAACTATTAAGATGACCAGCGGTTCATTTCTCATCGCGAGGAATTATGACACAAAAAATAAAGAATATTATGAATAATGGTTGCTCAGATTCCTCGCAGCCTTTGGTCCGTGAGTGTGCCATAAAAACTTAGCCGGTTATGGTTTTGCGAGAGCAATTAAGTTATAAAGCTTAGTTGCCTACTGTCTTAATGGAATACATACCGATCTATAAATAGGATGAAATACCTGTACCGATTCGATAATCATATTGCAGGCCTTAAACACGTTCGACGCCGGTGACACGCATATGTGACCGAAAAAACTGTAGGTACTCACATACGTGATCAAAGTAATCTTATTCTTATGCCACTAGCATTAATTAAGTTCTTACTCCTATGCCAATGTCATAGAAATATGAACGTTTTTGACACAAGTGCTGTGTCGCCGGCATTGGAGTACAATCTTTTCGGACACACATGTGCGTCACTGGCATAGGATTTCTATCGGATAATTTCAATCGGCATAGTATAAGCACTTAGTGAAACAGTACCGGAGGCGAGCGTGTTACTATTGTACTAAATTGAGATAAAAGATGTACATACTTGAGCATTGTAACAAATATACCTATGCATGTAGATTATCTCAAATGTAGAAGTATTGATTCACCTGATATTATCGTAATAGGTAATGTAAAGTTTCAATCGCACTTAATGTTTTTTTTTAAGACCATCACATTTACGGCACACTCTATTTTACCCGAAATTGTAGCATTTTAAGGCACTGCATGATGCATGATATACAGCGTGGGTATTTGATACGGGCGAATAATTAATCCAGCTATAATATCTGATCCTACGAGTCGTATAAGATAACCATTTCGTTAAATTTTGTTGTTGATTAGGTGTAATAATTTTTCTAAAGTGCAACCCAGCAGCAATGTATGCCGGCCAACTGACATAAGACTCGTATGACGTTTAGATACTTATGTCTACTTTAAGTAATGTGGCTACCAGTGGATGCAATACATTGCGGGCTCAATTATTTTGTATGAAAAAAAAATACCTTAATTTCTAAAATTAATTTATGTAAATAGGTTCCCTAGGTCCGATAGTAATCGCCACTAAAATATTCGCCCGTATCAAATACACACGCTGTATAAGTAGTACCTAGAGCGAGAGGTAGAGGTATAAGCGTATCATGAGTGGGCAAGTAAGGTTTGTGTTAACGTTTACTCGGCACGTAAAGCAGCCTTTCACGCTCACACTGGTTCTTGTACTTATGAAACGGAACAGTTACATTTCATATAATAATTAAACAATTTAACTAACGATATCTTATTTTAATTATAATAACGAAAGCTTGACTGCTTATTAATCTTATTATTTTATGACAACAAATTATGACATTTATAAGTACAATTATTCCTACTGGATACCTTAAAGCACACATCAAATTAGAAGCTATAAAGTCATCATCCAAACGTTCTCTGAAATGAATAACCAATGAGCGAGCGATGATGATGACTCGAAACTGCTATACGCCCATTAAACAATCATAAGTTTTATTTAACTGAAATTATAAACAGAATTGAGCACACGGGCATCGGGCTTTGGCCGAGGGTACTTCTGACGAGGATCCTCTTAATGAATCAAAACATGGCGATCAATCATGGACTTAAATTACTTGAGTAACCCGGTTTGCAAAATATTTCAATACGTTTGATTCTCACGTTAATTATAATTCTAAAATCAAAATTATAGTTACAAAAACTTTCAGGAGTACTTTGATTATCGAATGTGAAATATATTCCTCAGGGCATAAAGTTGTTTTTTGAACTACATACTTGCAGCAATGAAGCGGTTACAAGTTTAAGAATGTAAAGC
This sequence comes from Thaumatotibia leucotreta, assembly GCA_025490895.1. Lineage (NCBI taxonomy): Eukaryota > Metazoa > Arthropoda > Insecta > Lepidoptera > Tortricidae > Thaumatotibia > Thaumatotibia leucotreta. The sequence goes on from JALPQI010004827.1 coordinate 42,852, forward strand.
TGTAATGCTGTACGATTGTGCATTTTGGTGGTCCCATAAGTCATGAGGAAAATTCGCATGTAATTTGTAATTAGTAAAAAATAACAGTAATATTTAATATTTCCAAGAGCTGGTAGGCATTCAATTATGAAGTTTAATGTATGATTAACGAACATGCTCTCTAATTAATGTAAACACTGCGCAAGAGTTAATTAATTGTCGGCGACTGGCAGCGTGTAGTACGCATGAAACATTCATACAATTCATAACAGACAGCATGGACTGGGCGCACTCCACACCTGTCCCTCAAATACATGTAGGTGTATTCTTCTACGGATTGTATCATTACATAGTATAAAATAAAGTCACTTTTTCTGTCCCTATGACCCTTTGTACGTTTAAATCTTTAAAACTACGTAACGGATTTTGATGAGATTTAATAGGTAGAGTAATTCAAGAGGAAGGTTTCTATGTAGGTATAGTACCCGTGCGCAGCCGGGGCGGGTCGCTGTGGGCTCAACACCTGAAAACATAACCTTTGCATAGGACCCCATGGAAGTGATTTCATCATCATCATCATCACTTCAGCCATAATATGTAACTGCTGAACATTGGCTTTCCCTTTGGACCTCCACATGCACCGGTTGCAAGTAAACTGCATCCAGCGTCTCCCAGCGATCTTCATGAGGTCGTCTGTCCATCTTGTGGGTGGATGACTTGACGTCCTGCGTTGTGTTTTCCAAACTGGAACCAGAACCGGAAGTTATTTAAGAAAGGAAAGAATATGAATGATTTTCACGGATTCCGCTTTTGAACTTTATGAATCAGTGTTCGTACTTTACAACAGTTAAAAAACTTACACACTTACTATTACACATACCGTCCATAGATCACAATAGATCAATAGATGTCAAAATATTTTCTAACATATGAATAATAATATCTTTGTCATATCTAATAATAATATCTTTGTCTAAGCACCCAGGACCGCAACCGCTGTAAAAAGTTGGAAACGTCGGGATGTAAGAAACGGATTATATCGCGTAAAAGAAATATTATACGAGATATAATATTTCTTATTTATAATACGTAATAAAATAATGAGGTACATTAATTTCTATATCACGAATCCCGTTCCACATCGCGGTCCGGACCGGAAGAGCCCCTCAGCCGCCACCCGCGGGGCGCAGGCCGGCGACTCGCCACAGAAAAACGAGCCAGCGCCTCCACTCGCTCCCGTTCATATTTACTGCTCCCCTAATGGAACCTCCACCTACCGCGATCATGAGCGCTTTTTGTCGCCAACTACTGCAGCAACATAAACGGGATGCCACTACTTCAGAATGTACATTTTTCATACGTGTATGCCTTGGCAAAACAATTTTTATAACACTTTTGACATCACGTCGAGCGGCTGGAATTAACTTTTTTGACTGGTCACTAAGTCCGAAATTCATTTCGTAAAGCCAGTCAAGATCATAATCGTAAGTACATCGAAACATAACATAACATTACGTTACGATAATAGCGTTACGATAAGAAAATGATGACGCGGCTTATTATTCCATTATCTGATATTCTTATACGTTTATGGAATTTTCGCTGGACGTATCGATATAAAGTCAACAAATTGGAACCTTAAGCCACTCGGAAACTATATCAAAGTGACGCTGTACATCAAATTGTACGAAATCTGCAACTAATTGCAGGGCCGGATTTAGGGGGGGGGGGGCAACCCGGGCTATAGCCCCTAGGCCTCTACGAAAGAGGGGCCCCTCTTTACCCACAATAGAGATCTCGAAAAAAAAAATTCAAATTCCAACTAGTAAACACTAGTAACATTTTTTTTAACTATTGAAAGTGATCTGCTCCGGGTTCTGGATTTCAGCGAAATCATCAAGGATTTTTCGGCGAAAAACGCTTGGCAGATTCCGTTCGTTAACGCTAAAAAAATATAATTATATTTATGTTTGTTAAATAATAAAATAATATATACTTGTAACCACAAAAAAAAATATTTATTGATAAACTTGACTGAAAAAAATTGTCTACTTTAGTTGGAAAATAATTTGGGGCCAGGGGGCCTCCACTTCTTGGTTGCCCCGAAGCCTCTCAACCTCTAAATCCGGCCCTGACTAATTGTCATTGCGACATGGTTCTAGAGTGGCCTGGGGTTCCAAATGGTTAAGAGTACAATTGGCATATTAACTTGTAAGTGCCAGAGGCCCCGTTTCTCAAAAGCTTGTAACTTGTAATACAAGTGGAAGTCATAAGATAAGGGGCCTATTGCATAACAAATCACAACTAATATTACAAGCGGAAGTCTCACTTCCAATTCTTTTACTAGAAAGAGACTTCCGCTTGTATTATTAGTTGTAATTTGTTACGCAATAGGCCCAAGGACTTACGCTTGTATTACAAGTTACAAGCTTTTGATTAAACAAGCCCCAGGTATAACACTAAGCTACAATCAGCCAAAAACATAATCTACCAGTATCACACTGTATTCGGTAGTATTACTGTCGAAAAGTGGAAAACCTTATATTTGGCTGAAATTACAAATTTTCGTAAAAGCTGATAAATAAAGTTATTATTCTTTACAGGGTTTCGCCAACCATCTGCACCATTGGCACGTACATGGTTCTGTTTAATATTTATCATTAAATTAGTATGACTAAACTAACGAAATCAATTAAGTTGTTTTTTTGCATGGAACTGGTTTTAATCGATGCCATTCAAGGATTTTGCAGCAGCAATCTGGAGCCAAAGCAAAAACGAAAATAATATAGACAACATCACATCGAGACAAGAACTATTGGAAGATATCTTATTAATGTCAATGAATATAAATTGATTTTAAAGGGTTCATATTTTATATCAACAAATACAAAATTCTCATATTAATAATTATTTTGTTAATTTAGACAAGTATGAGAATTTGTATTTAGAATAGATTAGATTATTATACAATATATTAAATATAGATAAATAGAGATAAAGATTTTTTTAATAGGCTACGTACAAACTCCTAATTTTATACAATATTAGTTAAAAATAAAAACTAAGGGCCAGTTAAGTACAGTAACGATCGAGAAACCGTTAGCAATAAAACAGTGATAATAACGTCGAATTAAAAAACTAGAATCACGATTTGAATTTCGAATGTCACAGTTTTTGGTAAAAATTGGAATGCTAGAGACCAGAACAAAAACGGACGCGTGCCGGGTCACCTCGTAGGTACCTGTACAAACATCGATGTTTTTCATTTGCATTACTTTCGAGCAAATAAATAAAAACCAGATTGCCATGGAATGTAACGATTATCCAGAACAGAGGTAAGGTAACCTATATATATATACAGGGTGGTACAAACCTTGACGTCAAAAAATTTTTTTTAGATTCCTCACGTCATGAGCTATCAGAATATACCCCATGTATGTTAGCCGATTTTTTGTAGTTTTCGAGTTATGAATTTTTGAAAAATTTTTTTTGAGATTAAATAATTTAATTTTAATTTTAATGGATATAACTGATAGCTACAGAGGCAGAATAATTATCATTCTTCTTCTTATAATTACAGTGCATAGTGCGTAATTACACCTATACAGTGGTGTTCAGGATTGCATGGACGATTTATGAATGTATTCATTCACAAACTGTCCATGCAATTTTGAAACCGACTGTACAGAGTGAAAAAGTTAATTCGCGTTTCAATTTGACCTAATGCTGTGCTGCTAGATTCCCTTCTAATGGCATATCTGTGATACGAGGTACGAAAAATTTGTATATTTGTCACCATAACTGGCGGCTAACCCCCTTGTTCATAAACGTTTGTTAACTTAACAAGCCGCTAATAATTGTTTGTCCCTTTTGCTCTTATGGACACATTGTTAAGATCGAAAGGGACAAACAATTATTAGCGGCTTGTTAAGTTAACAAACGTTTATGAATACGGGGGAAGTGTTTACTTTCTTGTTACTTGCACTGTGTCACAGCTCTCAACGGAACGTGTGGTTATGAGGACAGGGGCGTAGCTACTGCCGTATCTGCCGTATCAATTATACGGGGCCCCCGGGCCACGGGGGCCCCCAAAGTGCGCAAGGAAAAAGAATAAAAACTTTCTAATTTATATTACCTCCATATAAGGGCCTCCAAAAAATTTTTATACGGGGCCCCGACCAGGCACGCTACGCCACTGTATGAGGAGATCAACAGGCCTAGCCAAGATGCCATTCTGAAATACTATACGATAAGCGAAAAGTAACAAATTTATGAGAATGACAGATTCGTACGAGTCACTTGAGCATTTCCAATAGTCACTAGATATACATTATTATGGTCACGTAACTTATCGTTTATCGTATACGATTGCAAAATGACATCTTGGCTAGGGCCTGCAGAATGGGTGAGTAAGCATTTGGCCGCAATATGCAACTCAAAATATTCAATTGAACTTAACGAAGAAAATTGATCTGAATACAAAGATTTATTGCAATCTGTTAAAAAAAAAATGTAAATATGAATTTATTTGTCTGTACAGTTAACTACTGATAAATCTGGATATACATGGTAGCACTAACCTAATATTTCGTTGTCTGAGTAATTGTAGTCAAAATAGCCATTTGTATTTTTATCAAAATGATTGCAAACAAACACACGTAATGGCAAGCAAATACTATAACCTCATCATCACATACCTATGCGTTGCCGAACTTTTAGCCTATCTAATTTTGAATAAGTTTCCTACTTATAAGAAAAATACTACCTAAGTACGAAGTTTTACAAGCAACAAACACAAATAAATAATTGATAAGCCTATCAATTATATTTGTCAATTTCTTCGTAATTTGGTAGTGTTTTCCTTCTCATCATCTTATCAGCCGAAAGCCATCAACTGCTGAACATAGGCCTCCCCCAAAAACTGCCACAAGGACCGATCCTGCGTCACCCGCATCTAGCGGACTCCCTCCAGTATTTTTCTTATAAGTAACTTATTTGTTTATCACAATAAATTAATGAATAGTTAATTCTAATTCCATCGCTATTTATTCCGTTCATGACAAATACAAATTCTGTACATATTGACTGACACCTCCTTGTAAGTCCATAAAAATCCTATGCTAGGACGATGAACATAAAGTTAGTTTTCCATACATTATATTACTACGTTACATACAAAAAAGGCAAAATGATTAAAACCAATGATAATGACTGGAATAAACCAACAGATATTGATCTACTAGTTCACACGTTGCATTCAATCAAATGTTAACAACATCTGCATGCAACGTTATAACAGATGGAGCGGTGCCAAGCACGCATTTTGATCGCCAGCGGACCTGGGTGCTTAGACAAGTTGCCAATCGCTAGCGCTTAGTCGTCAATCGTAAGCGTAAGGCTAAGAGTGACAGAGAGGGAAAACTACGATACGCTACCAAGCGCTAGCGATTGGCAACTTGGCTAAGCATCCTGTAGTACCGCGGGTGAGTTTTGCATAGTTGCAAGTGGACACCTTACGTCAAAACAAGGTTGTAGTGAAGGAGGTGTCGCGAGGGGGAGGGCGGGGCGTGGGGCGGGCCGGGGGCGTGCAGCCTGCACCGTGACCTCCCGCTGCAGCGCGCCGATTCCGACACGACGTGCAGCGGAATGCAACGGGAACGCTGCGTTGTCGCAGGTTGCTCTTACCGAGCATTCTGTGTTTTGGGTAAGACACATTTTTTGGGGGCCAGTAGGCTTAGCACAGGATTACTGCGACAATATGTCGCCGCGAGATAGACTATCCATCCCTCTTTTATTCATATACAGCGTGGGTATTTGATACGGGCGAATAATTAATCCAGCTATAATATCTGATCCTACGAGTCGTATAAGATAACCATTTCGTTAAATTTTGTTGTTGATTAGGTGTAATGATTTTTCTAAAGTGCAACCCAGCAGCAATGTACCTATGCCGGCCAACTGACATGAGACTCGTATGACGTTTAGATACTTATGTCTACTTTAAGTAATGTGGCTACCAGTGGATGCAATACATTGCGGGCTCAATTATTTTGTATGAAAAAAAAAATACCTTAATTTCTAAAATAAATTTATATAAATAGGTTCCCTAGGTCCGATAGTAATCGCCACTGAAATATTCGCCCGTATCAAATACACACGCTGTAGTTAGTAAAAGATGGGAAATCTATCTCGCGGCGACATACTGACATACCAATCATGTGCCAAGCATATAGGTTAAATGTAAAGTTGGCACAGTAGTTGATAAACTGATTATCGGTATTGAGAAGAGTAATTATCGATCGAACCACGTATCAGCAATATTATCATCAATTGATACATCGAGAAACGATTTCAATTATGCATTCCACTGATCTCTGCTCCATTTTTATTCACATTCGTGAACAAGCACATTTAAGCTGTATGTGTTTCTCATTAAATTAATCGTTCATAGAATAGTAGTAGTGCTTATGACAGGAAAATATACCTGAAACCAAAGTAAATTTTCTCCACAAAAGTTGTTTATAAATTGGGAAAATGAAGAACAGAATAAGACCATTTTGATTTCAAGGTATCGATTTTTTTTCTACATACCCTTACAGTTAAAACACTTACCCATGTTGGCCAATAGCCCATGCCTGGCAGATTATTCGATAAAAAAAAACTCAAAGACAAACATTTTCGGTATGAAACTTTCATGCTTATCTGACTATGAGTCAGTTTGGGTAGAAGTTTATTTATTTACATGAACACACTATATTTATTTTAAGAACTGTGTATTTTGATACCTAATATAAGTATTATATTTAAATAAATAAAATGTACCATTTTAAGAACTTTATTTCCCACTATATGTTTAAAGTTCTGCAGTAGTTTTAGTAAAGGTTTACCAGAATAAGGCGGTTGTAGTCCTCCCGATATCTAACCAAGCAGTTCACTCCTTGGAAGTTTAGTTGCCGATCGTCATCTTTTCTAGTTACCAGCAACATTTTTATTTTATTTAAATGAATACGAAACAAAAATAATAATTAATAATTATTACCTGAGCATTTTTTTTATTTTTGCATCTTTTTGTAATCAATTTTGCCACTTTTGAACTATCAGTAGTCAAGATCGAGAATTGTTTTCATAAATAGGAGAAACTTATAGGAGAACCAAATCTTCAACATTAAATACCTACAACCCTTGGTAACGTAATAGGACAAAAACTGGGACTTTGCATCCCGTAACAATCGAACTAGTTGATCGTGATAATTCTGTGTAGAAAACATTTAAAAATATTAAATTAAAAAAAAAAAATTGTGTCAAAAAAACACTTTCCTATTCTTGAATGCTGACTAAAGTAATCATTCAATAATACTAATGAATGCATAACTTTTTACATTTATTTTAATTTTTTTTTGTAATTGCATATTACCATCGACTTAGTTGTAGTTTTATAAAGCCACTTGCGTAGCGCTTCGTCACCAGTCACATAGTGAGACGACTAGCGCCATCTAGTGACGAATAGCCGAACAATAAGTAGCAGGCCAGCTTGATTTTATTTCGTTCTCTAGTTATGAATGTTATGATAAAATACAGTGTGTGTATGTAGGTACTATGTACATAACATTTCTGTAGGCAAACTAGTATAATAGACAGATCGTACTATCTACCTACCCCTCATAATGCACCGTAATCCTGCAGACCAACAGGACCCAGCGGTTATTTTGTCCCGTTTGAGGTCGACACAGTGAATCCTTCTTTTTTTAGCAACAAAGCAAAGCAGGGTCAGCAAAACATATGGATCACTTTTAGAGGTCAAAGATGCTTAGCCAAGTTGCCAATCGCTAACGCTTAGTGGCGTATCATAGTTTTCCCTCTCTGTCACTCTTTCATATTAGTGCGACAACAACAGGTAGCCTTCGTTTACGATTGACGATTTAGCGATTGGCTACTTGTCTAAGCACACAGGGTGCTTAGTTTTGACTATGTCGCATTGAAGCTCAGAATATGGAATTCAATCCGTATTCATATTCATTATTAATAGCATAAAATGTAATGCATTTATTTTACATAATGTACGTCCTCATTTTTACAATTTTCAGAATAATTAGATATTGAATTATAGACTGAACCGAATTCTTTTAAATTCATGAACGCTGTGAAGCTAGCGGAATTCGTAAAAAAAACTATTTTTCATGTTTCCATGCATTCATATTTATTTTAGGTAAGGCAACCGTATGAGTGCTCGTCTTTTATTCAATACAAGGATCGATTGAAACAAAAAATTACATAGTTAGGTAAGGCCTTATTGAAAATAAAAATTGTTTCCACTGTGTGTTCGACGAAAGCTAAACATACAAGGGAATGACTGTGTACACCTAAGTAAGTAGGTACCTAATCACTTCGTAACTCAAAAATATGATATCAACTATGTATTTTTTTGTAATTGTCCCATAAATTTAAATAAATTATTTTAATAAATAAATATCGTGTGACATCTCAAACAAATCGACCTAATCTCATGGTAAGCTCTTAAGGCTTGTGATGTAGGTACCAGGCGACGATATATTTAATAGACAGATACAGAAAAAATCTACTACAGGTTCAAACCCTATACCACTGATCCAAGAAAAACCAGTAAGAAACTGAGCGGGACTTATTATTTCAACATAGTATAATATTACATCTTATTAAATTAAGATGCATTAAAGATTTTTTTTATATAAAAGTTAGCAATATTTCATCAATGTCTATACTACTGACACGTGAAGGTCTCTAGTTCATAGAATAAAGAGAAAAAAAAGATTTAAAAATGTAAAAGGTCTCCAAGCATCATAATGTTAATTTTAAATAAATACTAGCAGGAAAGCGGACCCTGGAAAAGGCCGGGATAACGCTAGGTAGAAGAAGAAAACTATAAACAAGAGATGTGTATTCTCCTTAAGTCAATAATACTTTAGAGATATAAAGGGTCCCCAATGTGAGTTAATAATAATTATTTAGAGATGTAAAGAGTTTCTAAATGTCAAAAGAGTAAATAATTAAAAAGCTATATGAAACAAATGTTTCAGTCGAGTTAGTAACCTGGATTTTTGGTCGTTCACTTACTCTGTCATCGTTATCGCAGGTTTGTTGTGATGAATTATATTACTGTCTATTTCTAGATGGGAAAATAGACTCAGCTCCGGTATGCTCTGAAAAGACATAATTGATTAGACATTGGTTATTTAATTTATATACGTTTATCTGCCAATATTTCTTGTATAATTGGTAGATATTATATATATAGTGATTCAAAATAATCAAGATATAAATGCAAATAGGTACCCAAAATTTATTTAATAACTTAAGTAAAACATTAAAATTATATTATAAATTAACTTACAATATTGAAGTAAAAAACTAGATCTTAAAATAAACTTAACTAAAAAAAAAACAAAAACAAAATTATATAGGTACATAAAATATCATGGCAAAAATTACCGTCAATATCCCATAACACACACCGGTGCAAAGGTGCCCATAACACTCGCGGCATTGCCGCGTTGGATAGCTATGGCCAACCTCTGCACCAGAAACGATTCGGAGCGGTGGTCTTCTCCCCTTTGCCTGAGTTTGCCTGAGCGATATAAATAAAATAAATGAATAGTTATATATATAGGTACAGGATGGTTAATTGAAATCGGTCATTATAGGAAAATCTATATCGTTCTTAGGAACCATGGCATCGATTTTAATAATAAGGAAAACTGCGTTCATAAATAATGAAAAAAAAACTTTTTTTTTAATTTACACAATAAACACCTAGTAAAATATTAAACAATGAATTCCATTCATTTTAGATATCATGTTTCTTATAGACATTTACTGCTTAAGACCTACACAAACGTTATCTGAATAGAAATAGTGTAAGTTTATTTTTACAAAACAACCAGGCCCGATTGCCTAGCTGGGTACAGTGTTTTTTCAAATGTATGAATGCAGTTTTTCTTTTTATCTAATGGTTCCTAAGAACAAATATTCGTATGTCTTATAGTTTCAGATTTTCCCATACTGACCGATTTGAATGAAACACTCTGTATAGATAGACTGAACCTAATTCTTGAATGAACGCTGTGAAGCTAGCTGAATTCGTAAAAGAACTATTTATTATGTTTCCATGCATTAATATTTATTGCAAGTAAGGCTAACGTATGAGTGCTAGTCTTTTATTTAATAGTAGAATCCATTGAAAAAAAACATAGTTATGGCCTTAATGAAAATAAAAATTGTGTCCACTTTGTGTTCGACGAAAGCTAAACATACAAGCTGTGTACCTAAATAACTTCGTAACTCAAAAATATTACGTTAACTATGTATTTTTTGTGATTGTTCTATAAATTTAAATTAATTAATTAAGTTAATAAATATCTTGCGACATCTCAAACAACTCGACCTAGTCTCATGGTAAGCTCAATTAAGGCTTGTGATGTGGGTACCAGGCGACGATATATTTAATAGATAGATACATATAGACAGCCATGAATGACCAAGTAACAAATATTTGTGATAAATAAATACACAAATAATTTCGCCGGGATTCGAACCTGGAACCTCCAGGCAGGTCTTTGTAGGCAGGGTCACTACCAACTACGCTACAGAGGCTGACAAAATTAAAGGCACCTTACATATTATGCTAAATTCATAGAAGTAACAGGTATATCTGATATACGTCATCAAAATGTTTGAGCATTTGATACGTTTACCTTACCTTATGATGAAAGGTCACATACATACACACATCACATCTACATACTACTACTACATACCTACGTACCTGTGTATAATTCCTTGCCTGTATCATTGCTAAGGATTACAAACATACAAAATGCATTCAATTTAGGCACGTTACATTGCACGTACGAATATGAAATAAAAATTGCGATTCTAACACTACGCCCCTGACCGGAGAAGACATTTTATTGTTTTTTCCAGAAATAAACTAATCCTGATTTATTTTTGAACGTGGCTCTAGTACCTACTCATAAATATATTTAACTGGTAACAACAATAACAGAATAGTTTCATTACAAAATCAAATTAAATAAAGCCGGTGTAGCATCCAGATCCCATATAATTTCGCCGACCGCTACCTGCGTTTTATAACAACGATGCACATTACAATTTGTAATTGTAACATCCGCGGATACAAAAGTCATTTACATGCAAATACTATACAAAAATGAACATCCTGTCGCCCTGTGATCGATTTGCATATTTTTTTAGTCAATAATAACAAAAGCAGTATATTAAAACGGCATACAATTGTTAGGGCTTCCGGAGCGAAATATCTAAATTATTCATAAAATATAATCAGTGTCCTCATAATTATACATCCGATGTTAATTAACTTTAATGACACAATGCTGCAAGCCTATTAATATTTCATGAGTTTGTTATTGTATTATTCACGACACATTTTAGAAATCGTATTATGATAGACGTACCTGTCGTACCTACCTACTGGAACGGAACGCCGTGATTTATTTCCAAACGCAACGTTCTGTATTCATATCGACTACATTATAACGCAACACATGTGACGCCTGCTTGCAATGTTTTATTAGAACATTATATGTATAGGTATTCACTGTATTTATCTACATCCTAGCATAATTTTATTATACTTTAGAGGAGGTAGAGTTTCACCACTTCTCTTTCTTTTAGTCACTAACCAACTTTCCACCCGGGAATCCATTCGCGTATGATGAGTTTTTCATTCAGAGTTTAAGAAAGAAGAAGAAAGAGTTCAATAACACTTATTTATAATTTATAAAATATCTTATCGATCTAGTCCCACGGTAAGCTCAATTAAGGCTTGTGATGTGGATATCAAGCGATGATATACAGTGTGTGGCCTTTAACACGGGAGAAAAATGAAATGAGAGACTATCGGCAATAATCCTGTAAAGGTCTCGGTGTTTCAAAGTGGTTAAGTTCGGAGATATTGTCATTCAAAGCTATGGACCTTTAGTACTGGATCTTGGCATCACGATGTCGTAACTTGTCAGTCGCAAGACATCTTGATAGTATACCAGGTACGAAGTCATAACAATAATTTTGTTTTTATTTTTACACTAAATTGTTACGGCTTAAAAAAAAATTGTACATTTTCAATGATTCAAAAATGATAAGTTATTGACAACTTTTAATTCAAGTAAATGAACCCATAATAATGAAAAATACATGAACAAAAAATTACAAAAACAGTTTTTTTTTTAATTACAATATGTGGAAATGATTGTTGATCAGCTTATTAATGCACCGTTTAAATTTTCACCCCGGTTACAACCGCCCATAGGCCACACACTGTATACACGGTGGAAAAGTATTCACATATAGCGTAACCCTAAGGATGTATTCTTGACCACATTTTGAGACTTCATATGAACTTTTCTGATTTCGGCTTAGTTTCAGAGATAATGACATGTTTTTCAAAAGACTATTTCGATCGTAGTTCATTGAAGAATGTCGGCACGATTAAAATTCTTAGACTAAGTATGAATTTTTATCTTGACATACTCATTAATTGATGTTAGAAAAAAAGAGAAAAAACATTGATATATATGTTTACCTAAGAAAAATTAAAAAAGTCTTTCCCTACAATTTACTAATGGTCATAATATATGCATTAAATCAAAACGTATGTAACTATTATAACTAACGTATTATAACTAGTAACTGAAAGTCGTTAATATATAAGTACCTACAAAAATAATTAAATGTTGTTAATATTATTCACACCATGCCTGTTGTTACCTCACTCTAGAAAGTAGTTCATCTCTTATGATAAGATCCTAAGTGGAAACAAATTCATTACGCATACAAAACAATGACACCACAGGCTTACCTTATGTAAATTTCAACAAAACTACGCGCTGCCAAGCTTAAACACAAGCAACGTTATCTATTTGCCTATTAATTTTAAAGACATGACGTGATCCCGTATTATAATAGGTACAACATTAGGAAAGTGACAAACGGTGTATGTATTGCTGCTGATATGATCACTTCGTCACCTGCGCGGAAGCGAAGCGAAGCGAGTCTACACAAAAACCACATTAGTTGGATCACCTATTATAATTTGTTGATAACCATGTTTACGCTACCAGCTACTAATTTAAAACTGCTCATACGATATTTGGTATAAAAGGTTAGTCATCGCGTATTATTATCAATTTAACTTCAGTAGGTACAAGTGTTTTTCCGTTAAAGTTTTTAGTGTCAGAGCGATCGAACTCTAATATGGTATTCAGAAAGTGTTTGAAACGAAACCGTGCGAAATTTGCCATAAGAATGTATTCTGTTTTTATACATATGCATATAATCAGTAAATACTCAGTGCTGCGTACGGTTATGATTATTAATCACAATCGCATATATTGATTGGGTACCTACGTACGAGTATTGGTCTAGGTTCCCACTGAAGTGATTTCAGGCAGGTATTGCAGAAAAGTTTATAATAGTGGATTGACAGCTGAAAGACGAGAAAACTCCCCAGATGTTTCAGCGCCGAATGATTTCTGGCACTATTAATCTTAAATTTCAAATAACGTATTTATGTAGGTTTTATAAACATTGAGTCTGAATAAATATACAGTCAGGTAAATCAGAATGGTAAATGACTAACTGTAATATAAATATCTGAAATAGTGAAACTAACATCGTGGATTTTATACAATCTTTCAGCCGCTTAACATTTTAAAATGAATCCGGTGAGGATCGTAAAATATTGGAAACAGGGCGGGTGTGTTTGCTTTCGGCAGCTTTAACATTGCTATTAAACAGCCGTGAAATGGACAGAAATAATCAGGTCGATCCGTTATATCGTATGAATCGCATCATTCGTATGACGCTTGCGTCTCAGGCATTGCGACGGCTATTACCATGCTACTCGACATTCTGAATTGATTTTGTCTTTGATTCACTTAAAAGTAATCGCCGTAGCTTTGCAAATCACCGTAAGTCTTGGTCAGGACACCGAACGCTTAAACAAGGCTAATTATTCGTGAGCCCTGTATTAGCGAGTAATTGTCCCTGATTCGACATGCCGAGTGCGAGTGTGCGGAGTGACGGTGCTGTCGCGAGCGCCGCACGGTGCGTCGGCGGCGCGGGTCGCGCGCCGTGCCCGCGCACTGTTTTTGCGAGTCGCGGCGCGCGCCGATTTGCCGCAGGCCTTCTGCCGGCGCGGCCGACCCTCTAATTCACTGGAGCAATACTCGGAACTAGAACTCTTTGGTCGTCATTCTTAAATTATTTTCTTTCTACGTCGCATTTCATTACAAAATCCTTTTATTTTATTGTATAAATGCTTCAAAAAATTAATCGTACCCTTATCCAGAGAGCTATATGCACTGAATAACTTCTTGCGAACATGAATGACCGCTACTAAGATTGATAAAAGCCGGGAGCGAAGTGGATGTTGGTATCTTGTAGTGGTAGTGAACGTTTTAATCATGTGATTCAGTTGCGAAGGCATTAGCGGCGCGGCTGGCGGGCGCGGCGCGGGCGCGGGCGGCGGCGGCGCGGTGCCTCCCGCGGCGATGCCTGGCTCCGCAACTTTTTACCCGCACATGCTCGGCTCGTGTCTTTTTCGCTCTTCCCGATTGGAATTCGTTGAGGGATCGCCGCTGCCGGTGGCAGACGTCTTGTGACATGTCAGCGGCAGTACGTGCGCTGCGTACGCGGCAATTAACCAGTCGCCTCGAATCCGCCACTCGGATGGATTCTCATCGTTGCGCTTACATGTTTCCGAGGAGCGTAGTCCTTATTCAAGGAACAACCGTGAAAATACTCCGACACGGTAATAATTAATTGAGCTCGTTAATTGTACCTTTTTCGTGATACACTCTTAAATGACCAAAAAACACAATCCTTTTTCGTATGACACAAATACTCGTTTACCTACGCGGCATTGGTTTCTTAGATCCCGTCATTTTTGAATTGTACAATAAGTTTGAATTATATTCACCATTTCAAATGTATCATATTTGATGTATGTAATGTTGTCATAGAACGGTTCTAATCCAGTATTTATATGTACCTATATTGGTCCCTATTTGCCGATTTTCAACGAGTACGTACCTTTATATCCATCTCGTTGCAGTTTAAAAAGTTTGAAGAAATATTCCATGTCGCGCCGAGGTGGTAGCATAACAATGACACCTCGTACAATAGAAACTTCTGTTCGATAAAAGGAAAAACACGATGTGCTCGCACCGTGTGAACAAAATAAAAGAAAGAATTGATACATCCTTCTAAACACAAAACGACCGGTTCTATGAGATGTTGGATTTTTGCCAATCGTGACTTAGAAGTTATCAGTAGGTATCCAAACAACTATTTAATTGGCTATAGGTATATCTAATTGGCCGTGTGGTGACCGCAGTAAGAATACATTTGTCACCACCCCAACTCCTCCTGCGGGTGTCGTAAGAGTCGACTAAGGGATTGAAGTGTCACTGACCATTATTTGATAAAACGTTGATGATGGGCAGCAGCGTCATCATAGTGGACACATTACTGCGATCGCCAATCCGCTTGCCCAACGTGGCGATTATGGGCATTTACCTCCTAATGCGTCTATAGGTACGCATAGTTAATAGGAGAGGCCTACGTCCAGCAGTGGACTATCACAGGCTGATGATGTGATGTGATATCTAATGACACATTTTATCAATTATCAGGATTCAAGGGTGCAAGTTAGCCTTTCAGAAGATAAAACTCTACACTTAAAAAAACATCGGAAGTCGATCCCCAGCTATCAAATATATAGGATATAGGTACTGTGTGGTCGAAAGGGGATGAAATTTTAAAACTTCTACTTTTCACAATATTTCAGATTCAGATCTTCGGCTACCGCGATGATTCATGAAATAAAACTATAAAACGGTTAAACTCACGTATATTAATCTGCGGGCGCCCGCAACCCACGAACCCTGTAAAGTGTTCGAAACGTCGGGATGAAGTTAAAATTAATTTATATACGCGAGTTTATCAGTTTTATTTCTCTACTTTTCAGGCGTTAATAAACCACGACAGCCGGTATCCTACTTGCCCTAATTAAATTTACATACTTCTGTATGAACGTACTTACATCAACATACGTCGTAACAAATACATTTGTCAATATGTTTGTCAACACAACGGCCATGATCTGTGATTAATGTGATTATGTATAAGGGGACTGAAGGTGTTAATAAGTATATATATATTATTATTAGTATTGTCAGCCTCCGTATCCTACTCGGTAGTGACCCTGCTTACGAAGCTGGAGGTTCCGGGTTCGAATCCCGGCGAGGACATTGTGTATTTATTTATAACAAATATTTGTTCATTGGTCATGGCTGTATATGTATTTAAGCAATTATATGCATATATTTGTAAATAAAGTCTGTTAGACTTCATTCGATTGTCTATGCGCATTAACATGACGTCTTGTTTTAAATATCTTGTTGACATAATGTCATAAAATATTATTTACAGTTAATTATGTGTTTCGGAATAATAGCTTAAATTGTTGTTTCTTTTCCAGGTGAGGTTTTTATTTTATAAACTATGTATTTTATACCGCGTGTACATAATACGTAACGTTATTCTAAATTAAATATTCTTTTCCCGAGCAACACAATTAAGTTTTATTTCGTTGCTTATATCATTCATATAAATCATATAATAAAGATTTATTATATATTTATTAATATATTGTCGCTGGGTACCCACATCATAAGTCTTAATTGAGCTTGCCGTGGGACTAAGTCGATTTGTGTAAGATGTCCCAAATGTTTATTTATAATAAATATTGTTGAATAAGTTTGCAATTACCTATCATATCAGCCTCCGTAGCCTAATTGGTAGTGACCCTGTCTACGAAGCTGGAGGTTCCGGGTTCGAATCCCGGCGAGGGCATTATTTGTGTATTTATTTATCACAAATATTTGTTCCTTGGTCATGGTCATGGCTGTCTATGTATTTAAGTATCTATATGTATCTATCTATTATATTATATGTATCGCCTGGTACTCACATCACAAGCCTTAATTGAGCTTACCGTGGGATTAGGTCGATTTGTGTAAAGATGTCCAAGTATTTATTATTATTTATTTACCTATCTTGTTTTGATTACATTTTTTAAGGTCTATAATTTTATGGAATAGGAGGCAAGCGAGCAGACGTATCGCCTGATGGTAAACAAATAATCACCGTCCTCCATGGACACCCGCAACACCCATGTCTAAGTTAAATTGTTCGAATAAATATTATTATTTAGCTACTACATCTTTTTCTGTAAACGATATATCTCAAACAAAGAACATTCATAACTAAAATAACTGCAAAACTTACGATTCCCTAGTCCCATTGTTTGAAGCTATTAAAAAGAGCAAAAGGCATTAAATCGTGCTGCAGTCGGATTTATTTAGGAAAGAGCGTAGCGTAGTAAACAGTAAGTATAATATTGTGACAATTATGGAAAGGGCGAGGTGTCGAGTCGCGGGAGTGTACACGTGTTCGCCACTTGCATAATGGATGACGCAGGGCTACCGTCAGTGCACTACCAGCTACATTTTGGCCATATAAGATTAAACTAAGTAAGCGTTTTGTTGATATAGAGTTGTATCTACTTGTTATTATATTCTAATTACACTGATTGCAAAATAATAATATGTAAATAATGAATATGCATGGAAAGACCGCATTCACAGATAGTTTGGCACAGTCTTACTCTCAAAATTGTTTATTTTCAGCCTTTCCGCATTATCGCGTTGAAATGTAGGCTTTTTCCTCAACAACTATTGTCTGAACGTATTGCGAAAACACAATCAAATTATTTACTAACTAAATATTTTTTGATTTGTACTTTTTATTTTTTCCCAGTAGTCACACTACTTAATACTATATAAATTATAAATATTAGATGTCATATACCAAAGAAAAACGACCAAGATCACCGAGGTGGGGATCAAACCCACGTACTCAGCTTTCACGGCTGATTCCTGTACCCCTCAGCCACTCGGTCTTAGCAACCTCGGTCAAATTTCTCGGGTAGGTATATGCAATAGCTATTCCTCTAGCTATTCTAGAAAACTGTAAAGTATTCTAATAGGAGGTGCAGGCATGTAGTTAGTGCTTGTAAGGGATTGCATATACCCGAGAAATTTGACCGGTGGTTGCTAAGACCGAGTGGCGGAGGGGTACAGGCATCAGCCGCGAAAGCTGAGTACGTGGGTTCGATCCCCACCTCGGACATTAGGTGATCTTGGTCGTTTTTCTTTGGTATATGACATCTAATATTTACAATTTACTATTGTCTGATTAAAACATTCGAGTTGTTCGTGTTTTTGGAATACCGAAACGCGTTCAGATCAGAGCGATACTGCCTTAAAGTATTAAAAAAATTAGTACCTAATAAAAAAGTAAGTATTAAAAAAAACGGTGTCTTGCATGTTATAATTTGATAAAAATATGTGATATTGGGCGATTGGGTACCTGTTTAATAAAAGTAACGTTTAATTTAGCGTGTACTCGATACGTAAAGCAGCCTATCACGCTGCCACTCATGTATTGGAGCGAGGGTGACGGACTACTTTACGTATCTAATAAACGCTAACATAAACGTTACTTGTATCTTTTGAAATGCCTTTCTAATTATTTAGGTAATAACACTAATAACTGAAATATTTATTTTACGCATAGGTATCCAAATGTACTACGTATAATTACTGGATACCGACTCATCATGTGATATCTACTAAACTTCTAAGCATTAACTATTTAAAAAAAAGTTCCGTCTGCATAATGCGGCCATTCATAATATTACAAATAAAAATAGGCCTCAATGCCCCGGTGGCAGCCCTCCGGACACAGAAAGAAGCCGCTTGCCTTTCCATTGAATCAAATTCATATATTTTGAGATTCAGTCGCCAATTTCATTTGTACAGTTCGCTGTGTTAACGGTGATTCATAATATTGTTTAAAATTTTGATATTAGAATGAAAATCTTGAAAATTGTGAAATCAATTTCTAAGCGTTGTTGTTTGATATACACTGAATAATATGGATGCATTTTCATCTCAAAACAACAAAATACGGATTACCTCTACCAACTTGCACCACCATCAGCCTATGATAGTCCACTGCTGGACGTAAGCCTCTCCTATTGGCTATGCGTATAAATGCATTAGGAGGTAAATGCCCATAATCGCCACGCTGGGCAAGCGGATTGGCGATCGCAGTAATGTGTCCACTATGATGACGCTGCTGCCCATCATCAATATTTTATCAAATAATGGTCAGTGACACTTCAATCCCTTAGTCGACTCTTACGACACCCGCAGGAGGAGTTGGGGTGGTGACAAATGTATTCTTACTGCCGTCACCACACGGCTTGCACATTTGCACAATAATAGCTCATAATTTATATGTAATTTTATTGAATTGTAAAATGAATATGTAAGTGTTTTGGCTTAAAATACTGTAAACTTGCATAATATTGGAAATAAATAAATAAATAATTAGCTACATTTTAAATAAACAACCTCGTTTTTTCTTCCTAAGTACTAAGTTATATAGTAGTATAGTTTAAATCACGTTACAACAACAGAATAACAGAATATAACGCGGAGTGTACATTCCGTGGATTGTTTTATTGGATTATGCGGCGAGGCCGCGAAGCAGCTATAACTATTCAGTGTCGTCTTTTGTGTTATGGAAAAACTTGTTCTTGAACCCATGTAGTGTGAAAGCATCTTTTATTTTTGCAGTTTAATGTTACATATGTACACATATTATCGCCTTCGCGACTGACATCTCTGCGCCCGCGCCGCGCCGCAGTCTGCGAGTCGTTAGTACGCACAATGTTGTTACCTTGGCTTCAGTTCTCATTGTTGCTCTCATTTAACTTCTTTTTGTAGGACCTAATTGGATTTTACTTGACACGGCTTTCGTGATTTAATTTGCTTATTAATTGACGTAATTGACATTTAATTAATGAATAATGTGCTTAAGGCTATTATTTAGGTAGTTTAAATACAAGGTTGATACTCGTATTTAATGTTTTACGACTTATAAGAGTCTTCATCAGCCTCTTTCAGTCCACTGCTAGACGTAGG